>JARFJB010001884.1:2440000-2575000 GCA_036346205.1 Vesta saturnalis | reverse complement strand
TGTTTAATTTATTTATTCAAAATTATTATCTTCTTATTTGCCTGGCAACCAGCAGCAACCAGGCTTATTCAACCAGAGTTCAGGGATCTCAAAGATTATATCGACGTCCTGCGATTTAAGCACCCACTCGCTTTTAGAATATAGGGTTGGAGGTGAAACGCGATGTATTCAACATTCACTTGTTTATTCAAGATTCGCCAGCGTTAGAGAATTTTGCTTCAGAAATAAAATAATGATTTGGAACAGACGCTCACGAATTATGCAGCATTTTATTTATTTCTTTGTGTGTTTTGGAGCCATATAATTTCAGCGCATCTAGATAGTTGGAGAGCGGAATTCCCTAAGGGGAATTTATGATAAGTTCAATGGTTTTCCTTGTTTACAAGTGCTCTGTTTTTCTTTAGGCGTACAACAATACCGATGTAGGATAGGATGGCGCTTATATCTTTATTTTACTATCCCTATTACGATAAATGCTGTGCAGCGTTTAACTATCAACACTGCAAAAGTTTTTGTCTCCCGCCCACGTCTATCCCAAATAGTCTAGCTTGGCCTTCTTGGATCTTCTGTCAGAGAACTTAAATAATAATAATAATAATAAAATACCTGTTTGTCTTGTGGCACAATACTAAGCAAGTTAGAATTTCGAGTAAGGTGCGCTAAGGAATGTATGTATCATTATTTTCAGTATTGCTCAGGACTAATTCTTTGTTTTAAGTGGAGTACAGAGTGTCAAGTTAAACTCTGCCTTTCTTGCTTGGATTATACTTATGGACAGAGATCCAAAGTTTTGGCGCTTTGAGCGTGTTTTTTAATTGTGTTAATACCTGATGTTAGCGAAAACTGAGCTATAGTCGCAGTTAAATCGCGAAATTTGTACAACTCTATTAAGTATATCGTATTAAACAATTGTGATTTGAATTCTTATTACGTGTCGGAGAAACTGTTTAATTATTACCGCGTTATCTTTACTTACAAGGTAAATTAAGGACCCACTTGGATTTGGTGAAGGACGCAATCACATCGTTTGCAGTGTTTTATTATTTTTAATATTTAAGCCAGTTAAAGCAAATGTCGACTATGAGTTGTAGCTATATGTATATATATATATATATATATATATATATATATATATATATATATATATATATATGTTTCTATTTAAGACATTTCTTTTAAACTTGTGTAAATAAACGTAGAAATTAATTCAACGTTTCGGGAACGTCCTTTGTTCCCTTTGTCAAGAATTTATTTTGACAATTACAGAAATTGAAATAAGGTGACTATTTTTAACAAATACAGAATATGAAACAAGGTAACTAATTTAAATTTAATCTGGACGAGTGTGTTTGACTTCGGGTAGTGGGTCTAGTACATGATGTAGAAGGTGCAGAAGTAGGGACATCAGGAATAGTTGCAGCATAAGTGTGAAATTTTTGCAAGATTTGGAGTTAGTTGAAATGTCGAATCAACTTGTTTAATGATATTCTTCCAAATTTGTGGCATTCTAGAAGTGTGATCTCGTTTATTGAGGGGGTTTGGTCTTCTTTCAATTTCAACTGCTTCTCTAATAATTCTTTCTTGTAAGGTATATAGAGATGCAATTAAACGGATATTGTTGGTGTTAATTTGGTGTCCTGTATCTAAATGATGTGCAGCTAAAGACTATGATGCATTGTGCTGCTTAATTGATAGTTGGTGTTCATCGGTTCTCGCATCTAATATTCTGTTAGTTTGTCCGATATAAGTTCTTCGACAGTTGTTGCACGATATCTCATACACTCCTTGATTTTCATTAGGAATTTTGTCTTTGGGGTTTCTTAAAAGTTGGGAACAAATTTGAATGTGGTTTGAATACCGGTCTGAAGTCGTTTTTGGGAAATTTCTTTGCTATTCTGTCTGTAATTCCTTTTATATAAGGTAGAATAACAGGAATCTTGCGTTCATTGTTTGACAAGTTATTATGTCTTGGTCCTCTTACTTCGTTGGTAATTTTCAATATTTCTTGATCTTTGTATCCATTTTGAACTAGTATTTTATTAATAGTCTTCATCTCTTCCGTTTTAGAATTTTGGTCAGATAAGTGGTAAGAGTGGTATGTCAAGGATTTCATAAAGCTACGTAATTGACCAGGATGGTGATGTGAGAGAGAGTTCAAGTATCTATTCGTATGAGTTGGTTTTCGATAAACTTTGTGTGTAAATTTACCATTACGAAGTCTTGTTATTAGGGTGTCCAAAAAAGGGAGTGAATTATTTTCTTCAACTTCCATAGTAAATTTGATGTTGTCGTGAATGTTGTTAATATGTCTTAGAAAACGGTTCAAGTTTCCTTTTCCATGGGCCAAACTACAAATGTGTCGTCAACATACCAACATTTAGGCTTTAAATCTGCAGAATTTAAAGCAGTGGTTTCAAAATGTTCCATATATACATTCGAAAAAGCTGGAGAGAGTGGCGAGCCCATAGGTGCTCCTTGAATTTGATTGTAGAATTGCCCTTTGTATGTAAAATAGGTTGAGTGCATGCAGTGATTTATCAGTTTGAGTATATCTTGGTTTATTGAGTATTTTTATTCTAGAATTTTCATAGTGTCTTCAATAGGTATTTTGGTGAAAAGTGACGTTGTGTCGAAGTTAACTAAAATGTCATTTAGAGCTAAGGGTACAATTTTGAGTTTGTGTAGAAAATCATAAGAGTTTTGATATAGGATACAGCATTTTCACAAATCGGTTAAATAATTTTTGCTAGATAACGAGCAAGGTCATGAGTCGGAGAATTGAATGCACTGACGATAGGGCGTAATGGCCAGTTTCCTTATGTATTTTTAGGAGTCCGTATATTTTGGGGATTCTTGAACTCTTCTCTCTTGAAATTAGTTTCTGTTTTGTCTAATTTTGTAGAATTAATGATAGATTTTGTTGTTTTTTCTATGTAGGTGGTAGGATTGCACTGATTTTTCTTATATTCTGAAGAATTTAACAGTTCAGACATCTTGTGGTCTTTAGAGTTGACAATGACAGTAGCGTTTGCTTTGTCAGCGGGTAGTATTAATGTTTGGTCGTCATTTTCGATTTGGTTTAACATTTGGAGGTCTTGTTTGGTGATATTTTGTTTGGGAAGTTTGCAGTTCTGAAGAATGTGTGCAGGTTGAGCCTAATTTCCCAAAACGACTTCAGACCGGTATTCAAACCACATTCAACTTTGTCCAAACTTTTAAGAAACCCCAAAGACAAAATTCCTAATGAAAACCAAAGAGTGTATGAGATACCTTTAGCTGCACATAATTTAGATACAGGACACCAAATTAACACCAACAATATCCGTTTAATTGCACCTCTATGTACCTTACAAGAAAGAATTATTAGAGAAGCAGTTGAAATTGAAAGAAGACCAAACGCCCTCAATAAACGAGATAACACTTCTAGAATGCCACAAATTTGGAAGAATATCATTAAACAAGTTGATTCGACATTTCAACCAACTCCAAAACTTCCAAAAACTTCACACTAATGCTGCAACTATTCCTGACTTCTACAACTTCTACATCATGTACTAGACCAACTACCCGAAGTCAAACACACTCGTCCAGATTAAATTTAAATTAGTTACCTTGTTTCATATTCTGTATTTGTTAAAAATAGTTACCTTATTTCAATTTCTGTGATTGTCAAAATAAATTCTTGACAAAGGAACAAGGACGTTCCCGAAACGTTGAATTAATTTGTACGTTTATTTCACAAGTTTCAAAGAAAAAATGTCTTATTTAAATGTGTGTGTGTGTGTTTATATATATATATATATATATATATATATATATATATATATATATATATATATATATATATATATATATAAAGACGTTATTTGTACCAGTTGCGAACTTCTAACTAGTAATGGTATAATAATGTACAGTTTTAAGTTATATACAGTAAAATTCCGATGTTTTGTTAAACTTTCATATTTCATTTTCGCGTTAAATCTATTACTGCGTATTAATACATTTCTTGTTCCTTTTATACCTTTAAATGTACCCGAGTTTGAAATATATATTTTCCGAAAAGTTCTTGATTTTTATAGATTGGTGTATTCCCACACTTCTGTTTCAAATTCTGCTTATTGCGTGAAAAGTAGATCCTTAACAGGTTAGACATACCTGCTGCCTGTCAGTCTTTACGACTCTATTAGAAAAATTTGAAGCATGAAAATATTTGACGGATTATATCTCTGAAGCTAGAACCGTTTTAGACTGATTGTCCTCATTTATTCCTACAATCTGTAGTTAACTATCGTCAGTGTTATTCCACGCACCGTATATTACTGAGAGATTTAACTAGTTTTCTAGTTCTGTTCTTTAACCTATGTCAGCTGTTTAGACTGGTTGCGCCTCCTTGGAACTATACAACATGTGACTTAACTATTATGGTAAGTGTTTTATGTTTAATAATGAGTTTTTTATTCAATATTGCGCACTGTACTCTGAATGCTAGCCAGAAACCTGTTTCGGATTGCGGCCAGTACGGTAATGCTTTTACCTTGCCTTTTTTATGCCCGTTCTTGATATATTGGCAAATCGTAGTGATCTTTACACCAGATTGTTGCCGTTGATGAACTTTTGTATTGTTACTATAAGCCCAGATAAACAGTAGTAGTTGTAAAGCTGAAACATTTTAATTTTCTAGATGAGTGAACTAAGCCAATTTAAACCAAACTAAGATATTTTAATCAGTTTTAAGCACAACAGTTAATATTTGAAGATAGAGAGAATATTAGCGAATACCTATTCGAGGTAACTGCAGTAAGTTTACATCTATGTGTGTTACTTGGTGACATTGTGTTTTGATTAGACGTTGGGGATTGTTAGTTTGACTAAAAAAGCGTAAGCAATTTAAGCCACCATTAAGATAACGTCATTTATTCATTCTCTCAAAGCACTGCATTAATGATTAATTTGCAATAATTATTGAAGCGATTTGTCGTAACTATTTGGGCATATTTAATATTGCATTGTAACGTCTGGTTATTCAAACCACAGTGTTTGCTATAATTCGAAGATTGGAGTGAGTTTTTTAGAAAAGAGGAAGTTGACTTAAATGCACTACACTAGATGCAAACAAAAAATAATCATTGCTTTGTAACTAATGAACCAGCACTCTCGTTCTCATGTTTCGGTAAACGAAAATGTACAAACCGCTCGTAACCGTACAGCAATAATGTTTGACACTATTTAAGTTTATTGTTTTCCGAAGACCTGTAGGTTTCAATTTTACTATCTAAATATAGTTATTTTTAATAAGTACTGTTAATGCTGTAAGCTTTTTTTTGTTAAAAATTTGTTGTTTTAACAGAAAAAAATTTAGTGAATGCGACAGCACGCCGCTCAATTATTTTGTATTATTTCCTGTTTATAAGTGATGAACATGCTACTAGTTTGTTACTTTAAGCAATTCAATATTTTTACTAATAACAAAGTTACAAATGGTGGACATGTAACTTGTATAAAGCTGTACTTATGTTTAATTGAGATAAGTTTCACTATTTTAAACAAAAATTTGTTGTCCCACAAGCGTGACCTTTGGGATATATTAAACATCACCATATGACGTCATCTTTAAAACACATTTATAATGAATAAAAAAATAATATGACCATTTCTTGATTTATAAATTGAAATTATCTGAGTACTAATATCACAAACATATATTTCAGAGGGTAATCTAATAATATGTCACTTAAGTAAGTATACAATGTAGCATTCGGGGAAAGATTGTAAACTACAAGGGGATAGTGGTGTCATTTGTTACACCGTGTTACTGCTATTTCGATATTAGGAAGACTCTCAGGTGATTTTTCATTCTGTTTGATACATACGTCAATAAATCATCAGTATGAATGATCCGTTAAAACCGAAATTGAGATTTTAACTTATAAATTAAGAGCGACAAACTGGTCACTGTATTAAAATGAGCAAATTGGGTTACTTTTATTTAGGTACCTTGTTAATTAGTGATCTATATTAGCCAGAAAAACAGCATGCTACTTGTCATAAACACTAAAATTTGAAAATTACAATATTTCAAATTGAAAGAAATTACATATGGCGTCTGTTTTTATTTTATTATTTATCTATGTCAGAGTATACCTGACAGCTAATGACAGTTATTACTTTTTCCTTGATGCGAAAGTGACATTTTAACACCCACTTACATCTGGGGTTGCTAAAAATGTAATCTGTGTATATCAATTCGGTAACTCGAAAAAATGGTTTTGACTAAATGTTTTTTGCACAATAAAGATTGAGAATATCATGTTCATTTTATATTTGAAATAAATTTACATATATATATATATATATATATATATATATATATATATATATATATATATATATATATATATAGCCAAAAGAAGTAATTAATTCTTTACGTGAAAATAATTATGTAAATTGTATCAAAAGCTGTTTATTGGTTAATAAGGTCTTACTAAATGTTAGTGTAGTCGATAAAGGTTAATGTTCATAACATAGCCTAAATACTGAAAATTTGAGGAATAATGAATGTCCGTAATTAATGCAAAAATTACGAAACATTGCCCCTTGAGCTTACCCCTGTGAATACAGCAACGAAAGATAGCACCAGCAAAATACGAATGTGCTGCCATACCCATAGACGTACTACATGCGTTGCTAAAATAAATAAGGCATTAAATGACAATGCCATTATACAGAGTATCATTCAAAATGCTTAGGTATTAAAAAACAATTACATTTATACCGAGGTTCAAACATCTTTTGCAGAAAAATAAGTGCGCCCTTCGGCGTTCACATTTTCCCTTTTTAAGTATTTCTAACACCATATGCTAAATGTGCAGCATGCACGGTCGAGCTAGAATTTCGTGCTTGGGTTTATTTAAGGTAAAACAAAAATCACTGCACCCTTCTTACCTATCCATTCACATTTTCCTTTCTAGGGTAATTCTCTAGTAGCATATACTACATGTACACCAGGCGACGAACCTAGAATGCGTTGTGGGGTCCATTTACAGTAGAAAACCCTTTACAGAAGAAAATTATTACTCCATTCTGACGTACTGTTTGAGAATGAGAGAGGTGGGAATAGGAGATACCAGACGAGGATGGTGCAGCACGCTGAAGCACATAGTATAAGAGGGAGAGCAAAAGAGTGAAATAATAACAGGAGTAAGAAAAAAATTGAGACAAAAAGAGAAAAACGAAAAAAGACAACAGAGAAAGGGAATAGTAGGAAGAAATATACAATGGGCGGAAACAAGAATGAAATTAATAACAATTTATGGCACAGGGAAAACGAAGACAGGAAAAAATCTAGGTTGATGGAAGAGTGGGAGGAGGATGTGATAATACTGGGAGGGAAAAGTACTGCTCGAAATGTGCAATGCAAAAGAAAATAGAAAATATAATATGGAATGGGAAAGGGAAAGGGGCAGACGAAACCGTGGAGGAAAGGAGAGAGAAGATGGAAGAAGTAACATAAGAAGGTCAACCTAAGAAGATGGAACGGGGATGGAATGGGTTGGAAGAAGTGGTGAGATACAGAATGTAAGAAGACCAAGAGGATAGCAAGAATAACACTAAGACAATGACAAAAGGGAAGGCAGGAAAAGAGTGCAAAGAGGCATTAACAGAATTCAGGGAGACATGCAAGAGAAAAAGCGAGGAAGAAAAAAGAAGCAAGAGGAAAAGATTACGAAAATGAAAACGGAACAAGTATGGAAATATTTAAAGAAAGAAATAAAGAGAAGAGGGGCGCAAATACGGATACAGATAAAGGAATGGGAGACATCAGGAAATTACTGGAAGGAGAACAGGGACAGTAGGGAGAAGAGGAAGTGATGGAAGCAATAAAAAAAGTGAAAAAAGGCAGAGGATATATATATATATATATATATATATATATATATATATATATATATATATATATATATATATATATATATATATATATATGCCATGGTTCTAGAAGGAAGGCTAAAGGTAGAAATAGAGGGAACGAAATTGTTACCAGCAGGACAGGTAGGACTCAGGAAAGGGATAAGAGCGATAGATACCATATGCTTATTGAGAAATATGGCAAAGAAGGGGCTAGAAAAGAAAAGGGGGAAAATGGTGACGGTATTCGTAGACCTAGTAGCGGCATTCGATAGAGTCAATAAGGAAAAGCTTTGGGAATATTCGAGAAAAAAAGATACACGAAAGGCTGATAGAAAGGATGGAGTAAATTTATGAAAAAACGAAGAGCAGGGTAAGAGTGAATGGGGAACTGGGCCAAGAATTTGTAACAAATAAGGGGCTGTTCTTGGTATACACAGGGAACCTGGAGGAGACAATAAGGGGGTACCAAGTGGCAGGGTTGGTGGTGGAGAACATGAAAGTGTAGACCCTGGCCTACGCGGAAGATAATGTGTTAGCAGCCAAGGAAGAAAAAGAAATGAAGGAGATAAGGACGATGGAAAGAAAATGAAAGAACTGGAAGGAAATTTAAACAAAACGAAGGTAATGGTGTTTAGAAAGCGGGGAGGAACAAGGGGAAAGGGAGGAGTGAAATGGAGTAGGTAAAGAAATTCACATACTTGGGTTACACGATGGCACATGACAACAAAGATGGGGAACACATAAAGGAAAGAGAAAGAAAAGGAAATGAACTAATACGACAAGTATGTAGTGTGGGAGAAAGATTGTGTGGTGTGGACCTAGGAAAAATTAAGCTTCTATTAGACAAACTAATAAAAAGTGTGGTGTATGAGGCAGCAGTATGGAAGTGGAAGGGGCACAAAAAGGTGGAGGGACTACAAGAAAGATACTGGAAGTGTGTATTGCTACTGGAAAGAGAAATACCGGGGTATATCGTCAAAGAGAAGTGAAGGGTAGAGGCGGGAAACAGAGCAATAAAGTACGAGGTGGAAATGAGAGAAAGAACGGAGTGTAAATTATTACAAGAATATTGGAAGGAAATAAAAGAAAATATGGACAAAAAAAGCAGAACGGAATACTATGACAGAAACTGGTATGCGAAGGAAGAAGTGGAGAGATTAAGGGGAGTAAGAGTGGACATGTATGTATAAAAACAAGAATCAAAGAATCAAAATATAATGCACACTATAAGAACATTAAGGGAGAAGGGATACTGGAGTATTTGAAATGAGACAAGAAGAAAAAAGAAAAAAGGTTCAGGTGTGGAAACGGAGAGCAGGGAAATAAATATTGGAGAAAGGACGAAGAATGAAACTGTAGGTTATACGGGAAGGGATAGAGACTATGAATCGTATGATGAAAGAATAGAAAGAGTTAAGGGAAGATGGCAGACGGTACAAGAAATATTGGAGGAGATGGTGAGAGGGCTAAATGTATGGAATAAATATGGAAAAGGCGAAAACAGATAAGAGGAGACGAGGGAAGAGGATAGTTACGAGCAGATGTAAATATGTAAATAATATGGTAGAAAATACGAATAATCTTTGTAACAAATGAGCAATTGTAAGTATACACCAAGCACCGTCGACTTTCATTTAAGGTAAAACACCCTTTAAATCATTGCACCCTTTTGACCTACTGTTGCACATCTTCCTCTCTAGGGTAATTATTTAGTAGCATATACTACATGTACGCCAGGCGACGTCGACCTAGAATGCCGTTTTGGCGTTCATTTAGAGTAGGACACCGTTCACAAGAAAAACATTGTTACTTCGTACTGACCTACCGTTACACATTTTCCATACTGAGAAAATTGTGTAGTAACATACACTACATGTACACCAAGCAGCATGTAGGGTAAACACAGAAAAAAGTCATTGCTTCCTTCTGACCCACTTTTTCACATTTTCCTTAGTTCTTTAGTAGCACATACAACATATAAGGGATAGAGACTATGAATCGTATGATGAAAGAATAGAAAGAGTTAAGGGAAGATGGCAGACGGTACAAGAAATATTGGAGGAGATGGTGAGAGGGCTAAATGTATGGAATAAATATGGAAAAGGCTATATAAACTAAGTACCGTCGACCTAGAATGCCGTTCTGGAGTCATTTAGGGTAGAACACCCTTCACAGAAAAAAAATTATTGCGCCCTTCTGACGTACCTTTTCGCATTTTCCTTTCTAGGGTAATTCTCCACTAGCATATACTATATGCGCACCAGGTGCCGTCGATTTAGAATGCCGTTCTGTGGTTCATTTAGGGCAGGGTACCCTTGACAGAGAAAAAATTATTGCGTTCTGCTGACCTACCGTTTCACATTTTTGTTTCTAGAAAAGTTTTATAGTCGCATATACTGCATGTAGACCAATCACCGTCGACTTTAGAATGCCATTCTGGGGTTCATTTAGGGTAAAACACGCTTCACAGAAATAAAATCATTACGCCCTTATAACCTACCGTTTCAAATTTTCCATTGTAGGGTAATTCTCTAATAGCACATACTACATGTACCCTAAGCGCCGTCGACTCAGAATGTCGTTCTGGGGTTCATTTATGCTAGAACACTTTTCACAAAATTGGACTAAAAATAGGAAATAGTAGGATCTCATAAAGTAGTGTTTTGGTGTTTTGAAGATGAATATATTATTAAACAAACTACCACATAGACTTAGTCGTACTTTAACTTGTATATTGTACTGATTATATTGATACTTATGTATTACATTGATCAATACACAGCATATCTACTGTACACTATCATTGTACATTCTGTTCTTATTATAACTATCAATATGGATTATTATTAGTATCAATATCATAATCATTTCTGTTAATACAGTTATCATCAGAACTATCGTTACCATTACCATAGCCATCGAACAGGATTAGAGGGTCATTATATCAGTGGCGCAATAAAGAGCATGACAAATTGATGATGCTTCGTGTACACATAAAATGTGATACTATTTATTTACCCTACAAAGGAAAATGTGAAACGGTAGGTCAGAAGGACGCCATGATTTTCTTCTGTAAAGGAAAATTTATCATAAATGAAACCCAGACTGGCGTTCTAAATCGACGGTGTTTGGTGTACAGGTACAACATTTTCCTAGAAAGAAAAATGTAATAAGGTCGACGGCGCTTGGGGTACACGTACGCTACCAGAAAATTGTCCAAGAAAGGAAAATGAGAAACGGTAGTTCAAAAGAGCGCATGTTACTTTTTCTGTGAAGGGCCTTCTATACTAAATGAACCCCAGAACGGTATTCTAAGTCGACGACGCTTAATGCACATGTAGTATATGTTACTAGATAGCTACCCTAGAAAGAAAAATGTGAAACAGTAGGTCAGAATGGCGCAATGGTTTTTTCTGTATAGGCTATTTTACCCTAAATGAACCCGATAATCGTATTCGAAGTTTACGGTGCTTAGTGTACATCTAGTGTATGCTACTACAACATTTTCATAGAAAGAAGAATGTGAAACGGTACGATCAGAAGGGCGCAGTAATTTTTTTCTAAAACTTCCCTACGCTAAATTAACCCCAGAACGGCATTTTAAGTCAACGACGCCTGCTATAAACGCAGCATATGCTTCTAGAGAATTACCCTAGAAAGGAACATGTGACACGGTAGGTCAAAAGGTACATATTATTTTTTCTGTGAAGAGTGTTCTAACGGCATTCTAGGTCGATGGCACATGGTGTACATGTGGTATATACTACTAGAGAATTACACTAGAAATGAAAATGTGAAACGGTAGGTCAAACGGGTGCAATTATTTATTTGCTGTAAAGGGGGTTTTATCCTAAATTAACCCCAGAACGGCATTCTCAGCCGACGACGCCTAGTGTACATGTGTTGTATGCTAGTACAAAATTTACCTATAAAGGAAAATGTGAAACGGTTGATCATAAGGGCGCCATAATTTTTTTTCTATTTCTGTTCTACTCCAAATGTACCCTAGAAGGGCATTCTAAGTCGATGGCGTCTGGTGTACACGTAGTATATCCTATTAGAGAACCATCGTAGAGAATAATATGTGAAACAGTAAGTGGGAAGGGCCCAATGGTTTTTTCCTGTGTAAGATGTTTTACTCTAAATGAACCTCACAATGGCATCCTTAGTCGACGGTGTGGTGTATTCTACTGCAAAAATTTTTTTTTTGTGCAAAGGGCGTTTTGTCATAAAATAACCTATAAATGTAATTGCTTGTTAATACCTAATTACAGTATTCGCCAAAATAAACAATACCGAAAACAACAGCTTTATTAATTTTGTTAGTTTTTCTAATGTACACCATCACAGCGTAAACAAGCTTCGTAGCGATTTTTCAGATCATTGAACATATTCATCAATAGTGGTCGACGCAGTTGTTGAAAATAAGTTATTATTGTAATTCTGTAATATCCATTGTGTATTGTCAGAGTGGAATACTGACTCTTTTTCGTCATACCCCAAATGTTTGCATCAGGTGGCGTAAGGTCGGGTGAATGTGAAGGGTAATCGAAGTCCGTTCCACGAGAAATTCTGTTTCCAAAATACTGGCGGAGAAGTTCTAATAAGCGTCTGGATGTATGGCTGGTGGCACCATCCTGTTGAAACCATTGTCTGTTCAACTGTAAGTTTCGTGCGCGCCAATTTTTTTTTAAATCTGTGACAAAAGGTATGTTGATTCCCGTTCCCAACAAAATAAGAACCAATTATACCGTGCACCGATGCAGCACACGAAATCGTAACTCGAGCACTGTGGTTTTCTACAATGAAGCCAGGGTGTTCAAATCGAAGAAGTCGAGTTGTTTCTCTAGTGATATAACCATTTGGGTGAACATGACTTTCGTCTCAAAACGATACATTCTTCAAGAAATCGGCATCTTCGTATACTAGGCTCAACACGCATCCACAATCAACTTTTCTTGAACGCTTATCCACAACGTTTAGTCGTGTGGATGTTTCACTAATGTTTAATTCATACGCACTTCGTTGAAAACTTCTTTGTGGAGACTGCAAAACTTGGTAAAAAATCTCGTTCTTCATTATCGTTGGTGCAAACTGTTCTTCGACGGTTAAGAACCCTTGTGCTGACACAATACACTGCCAGTGTGACGCAATTTCCTAACAGTTGCTAACATTACTCTTTTACTGGGTGCAGCTTGATTAAATTGCTACCGATATTTTTCAAAAACTTGTTTAAAACTTGGACTATCGCCCCATCCACTTCCGTATGAACGGAAATAATATTCTGCTATATATACCCCTTCCTCAGTTATCAGAACCATTTTCAGAATGAGTTTAACACAAATGTAATATTATTATGACAATGACAATGAGTGATACATCATAGTATTCATAAAAAAACTTGACATAAGAATGGAAAGTTTAAAATGGTGCCCATAAGAAAAAACACCTTTTACGTCTAGGGTGCCATGGAAATTACGATGACAGCTCTAATTTTCTTTCAGATTATTGTTCAACATAAAAATGCGCAACTTTGCTCTAATTTAACCGACTGTTTATCTCTAAAGATAAGCGAGATTCCCATGCAGGCTATATATATATATATATATATATATATATATATATATATATATATATATATATATATATATATATATATATATATGCGCAGTTTGAAATAAGAATGAAAAGGCAACTTATAACCTTCCCATCTAATATTTTTTTTAATTTATAAATCAGAAGGATAAAAACTAAAATTAAATCTAAAGCTATATGTTTCGGCCATCTTATCTAAAAACAGGAGATAGTGGTGAAACCACTTTACAAGGATCTCAGAGTGCAATACTTACTTTTCAAGTGAGGCAGCAAACTCGAATTCTGAACTTATTAGGCGAAACACTTATCTTTTTTGGGTCTTTTAATGGTGTATTTGTATATTAAAGTTATACAATCTAAACGTTTCGATAGCACTTACAGTTATCTTCGTCAGTAGTAATATTTCAAACTCCACAAAATTATTTCAACATATTTAACAATTTTAATATCAATATTACTACTGACGAAGATAACTGTAAGTGTTATCGAAACGTTTAGATTGCATAACTTTAATATACAAATACACCATTAAAAAATCCAAAGAAGATAAGTATTTTAATGTGTGATAATGGTGAAAGCTACATTTTCATATTATTAAGTGAGCTTCAATTGAATTATATGTCAAGCTAAAAATTCAATGTAAATGTACTTATATTGGAATATTTTAATGATATAAGATCGCTAACACTTTAACCTTAGAGAACTCACATCTCACATTTTTAAAAATATTTTATCTAAATTCAATATCCACATATGATTTTCATCTAAACCTAACATGGGCTCAAATATCGCTCACAATAAGGATCATGTCGACAATTCAGAAGATTCTAGTATTTACAAACTAAAATGTGAATCTTCTTTAGCTTCTTATCGGCCAAACAGGTAGGAAATTTAATATTCGCATCTCAGAACATTGTCGATGTAACAACTCTAACTCCAAATCTTCTTTTACTCACCACATTCTTACCAGCGCTCATTAGTTCATCCCTAAAGATAATTATGGAATGTGTGCCACAAAGGCATAAAATTAATCTTGCTGTAAACCAAATAAATCCGTAATCCTTAACGTTAATAAAATAGTATTATTTTTAAATTAAATTTATTTGTATACACTTGTATACGTTTTACACGGACACTACAGTCTACGACTTTACTGACGGGTTTGCCTTCATTATCTTTCATATTTTAAATAAATTCTCTCACAATGACACACGTGGTATTGATGCGCACGTGTTTTTATCTCTTGATGTAACCCCTTCAAAATTATCAAGCGGGGATTGTCACAAAGATTCCGTTTTTTATCTTTATATCTGTCTTACTTTCTAATTTTTGCGTTACTTATAATTCGGTAAGTTGTTAACCCGTTTTTAAATTATCTGGTATGGAAGAACACACGACCTTCCAACCTACAAAATGGAAATTGAAGGAAATGAAATAACGTTGCAACGTTTATAACTAAAATAGACAACGTTGTAAGAACAAGAACAATAATCTATGTCAGATGGACGGTTAAAATCTACAAGATAGCTTGAAAAAAAACTCCAAAGCCACTCGCTTCTATAAAAGTATCGATAATACAGTTTAAGCAATGTCAACCTTATTTAATTAACTTATAACGCATTTTGGCTTGGTATTAAAATACTGTATAAAGTATGAATTATGTGAAATTAATCTTTAAAAAATAGGTCATCACATTTTCTTACAAAATTAATCGTTATTCAGATATTGCAAAAATTTGAACAAACACTTAAATTACACCTTAGGAATTCTTTTGCCGCCAAGTTACGCCCCGTATCAAAGTATTGCATGGTACATAACTAATTGACATGGTTAAGATCTATATCTAGATATTTTCATATCTTTGAAATATGCAGCTGTTTCAGACATATTTAATATAATCCAAAACTGCCTCTTATAAACACTCCCTCTCCGCCGCTGACTTTCTCCAAAATCTAATCAATTCCGGGAGAAATTAAATGAGGCTTAAATTAAAGTTTATAAATACGTACATATTATGGTTGTGGAGTGCTAGTGGATACCAACGTACGTACACACATAACCACGAACGCACACTCCCCCGTACACCCGCATACATACACCGCGCGCACACACGCACACACGCATACACGCAAATATACAAGCACGCACAAAAAAGCACATACAAACAAGCACACAGACACGCACACGCACATTCACTCTTATACGTACATACACACGCACACGTACACGCACACGCACACGCACACGCACACACACACGCACACGCACACGCACACGCACACGCACACGCACACGCACACGCACACGCACACGCACACGCACACGCACACGCACAAGCACACGCACACGCACACGCACACGCACACGGACACGCACATGCACACGCGCACACACCCACACCCACATCAACACCAACACCTACCCACACCCAAACACACGCACACACGCATACACGCAAATACACAAGCACGCACGCATACACGCACAAAAAAGCACATACAAACACGCACACAGACACACGCACACGCACATTCACTCTTATACGTACATACACACGCACACGTACACGCACACGCACACGCACACGCACACGCACACGGACACGCACTCGCACACGCACACGCACAAGCACACGCACACGCACACGCACATGTACACGCACACGCACACGCACACGCACACGCACACGCACACGCACACGCACACGCACACGCACACGCACACACGCACGCGCCAGTCTTGGCGAAACATTTTAAAACGTAAAACGATTTAATAGGTCGATTTAGCGATAGTGAAAAGAAATGGATTGCAAAACCTTCTATACCTACACACGCACGCACGCACGTACTCACGCACGTACACACGCACACAGATACACACGCACACACGGACACAGGCACATGCACTTACACGCACACGCACACGAAAACCCACACACACACACACACACACACACACACACACACACACACACACGCACCGATCTTGGCGAAACTTTGTCATACGCTGTAAAATGATTAAATACGAAATTTTGAGTACGTAGGTATTAGCGTCCTGGAGTTATCGTGGATACTAACACATCCACAAACACACACACACACACACACACAGACACGTCCAGGCATAATGGCCGATCTTGGCGAAACTTGGCCAAAAGTTGTTAATGAGCTAATAGGTCAATTCGTATATGTAGGTTTAAAGTTATCAACATAATCTTTGTTTCAGTTTTTCGTTTTATTATTAAAGATTCTTATCTAAAGGATTTTGCTTTGGTTTTTAAGATGCTACATAATTTACAATTACCTAAGTTGACCTAATGGGTTTCGCTTACAAGCGTATTACCTCACATTAAAAGTAAGTACTGTACTTTTATACAGACAGATACATGAGTCTTATCCTTCTGACTTATGAATTAAAAATTTTGGATGAGAAAGATTTGGAGTTATCTTTTCATTCTTCGAATACAACCCAATATTGAGTAGGTATGGGTTTACATTCGTTAGATAACATATATTTTGTGTCAAATGTCAAACTTTCTTGTTGTTTTTCTAGTTACAATGGAAGAATTTGAAGAAGTTGCTTTGACTGCAACATTAAACGCTTGTGAATATATTATATATTTTAATGCTAGCTTGTAATGTATACGTTTACGGAAATATGAGATTGATGCGTTATTATTAATTTAAATAAAAAGTACATTATTTCATTTACCTGAATTTACTGAAATAATATCATTTTATTTATTTTTTCTGTAACTGAAGGTAATACTTTACTTGGGATGTGACCTACAACTGTTTACTTAAAGCATGAAAGTAATCTAATAAAAATAATGTAATTTTAACTTGCATTCTTTTTTTTATTAGACCAGATAAATACCAGATCAATGAACTCAGTATTTCGCTACAGTCAAACGCGGTTCTGGGCAGTCAAGCCTCTGCGGTAAAAACTCCAATGAACTAAAAATAGTAGCAATTATAGTTTTGAAATTATATTCCATCCGACACTAACGTTTACTAAAGTCAAATTCTAAGAATTAAATTTGTATTGGTGTTAAAAAGATTCAGTATATGTATACTAAAATTTGATGCGATTTGACCTAGTGGTTTTGTTCTAAAGTTGACTGTGGGCGACAAACCCCAAAAAACGGGCACTTTTTACCGCTCGAGCGTATTGTTTGTGGTTAGGATATTAAAATTTTTTTATTCTAACTAAACAATATAGAATTAAACAGGGTTTAGTTTGGTATAAATCCCATTCAAACCAGATATACGTTTTTTTATTAAGTTTCAAACTCGAGTCCACAGGGTTTCAGCGCGGACATTAGTAATATTAAAATTTTGGGATTTAATAATTAAGAGTTCGCAAGCACTATTTTAAGATGCATCAGAAAGCTGGTAATCATCGCATATTGATGAATAAAATACGCTTTTCAATACAAGTTTCTCATATCATTCTTTGGTGATAAAGGCTGTTACTCTAAAAAATTTTGTATACTTCATTTGATTTTTACTTTTTCGGGTGCAATTTAAAGGTTTTAAGTGCAATTGTGTACTAATTTTTTTAGCAAAAGGTATCCTAAAATTTTGAAAATCAATAAAACCTGTTTTAGCGGATAATGTATATGTAGTTTAATATTCTATATAATAACTGACATCTGTTCTTTATGAACCCCAACAACTTTTAATTATCTAGAACCTGTCATTCAATCGGCAGGGAATAAGGTTTATATTTTACATTTGTTGCCATATACATCATATCATATAATCATTGTGTCACGAAGTATGTGTAATAGAATACATGCAATAAATGAAGAGTAGCGCACACTTCATTTTGGATTTGTAAAGGAATTTACTTAGTTAAAATAAAAATTAAATGAGCATATATGCAGTGCCAATAATCACTCATCCACATCCTTAACATATAACTATCAAAAGTATTTGTCATTTAATAAAGAACTACTTTCTCGGCACCTAACTAAACGCTTATAGTGCAATACTAACCATACATATCTATCTGATTTACTTTACATGACGAAACGGTTGTCACCCTGTGTGTAAATTGTAAGGATCATACGGTAGATAGTTTGTTTTGTTCTATTTTTTTTAATTTCGGGTTTAAGAGTTTAAAATTTTTGCGAGATTTTATTTGATCACTTTTTTTTGGTTTTGAGACATTTATAAATGGAATTGTTATTTGTAAAATTGCGTTTCACTCACAGGTGATACTGGCGTTTACGATTAGGTTAATGTTAGAAGAGTTTTAGTGCCAATAAATGTTTTCGTTATTTTAAATTAGGTGAATTTTGCTAAAGGGATTTGAAATTGCATCATGTGAAATACGTTTTGTAAAATTAAATTGTGTATAAAATTATTACGTTATATAGTACACCTTTTGTGAGTTTAAATTGTAAACCGTCAGATGGCCATCTTCTTTTTGATAACGTTCTGGTTTTAAACAAATAGTTGGATTTTATATACGTTAGTTTAAGGGTCATTATAGTTGAGGTTCATTATCTTAGGCATATCAGGTTACTTCAGGTACCTTTTAGGCATGCAGTTTGCACCATGATGTAATTTCTGGTTGTAAGATGAAAAAGGTTATAGGAGAAGATGGCGAATTCTGAATAAGGTAGTAATTACTTCTGTTAGAGATGCCGTAGAGAGCAGGACTTACCTTTTTTTTATTTGTTTGAGGTGATCGCAATATATGCGAAAGGGTTTGTTATGTGTTTGGAATAAGTTATTACATACTGGGGGTGTATCGAATTACCAGGGAGTAAGTGATCTCCGTTTCCATTAAATGGGATAATATATTGGTTTACGACATCGCCGAGTTATTTTCTATTGTGTATCGTTTGTCTATGGCGACAAGTTTTGGACATAGAAGTGGTTTCGTGTTTTCCGAAGTGCTTAACCTTTGTTCTATGGCCCTGATGTAACGAATATTCTTGTCCGGACTAATTTAACCAATTCCTGTTGAAAGGGTAGTTTCCCGTACATCGCGCTGCTCAAACAAATGAAAGACAACCTGGCTGTAAATATTGCCGCTTTAATTAAGTGTAAATTAGATTAATTAACGTTAGGTAACGCTTTGTAAATAATGCATTACCCACGAGTATGGTTAAATATTTATGCATTAACGATAAATACGGTGAAAAATTAGTTATTTGTGTGCTTTTGGTTGAAGTAACTGTCAAAAATTTGGTTCGAGTAAATATGAATAGGATTTTGTCGTTTGTGAAATTTTATATGGAAGCGTTACCGTAAAAAATCAGTTATCGATTCAGTACCTGGTGGACTCGTTGTCCGACCGATTATATTGTAGTCCAGAGGAAGAAGAGTAATCCATTGTACGTACGTAAGGTAATTTTTTTATTTTGTTGGTGACGCTAATAAGGTGTTTTTTTCTTGTGTTTATGTGGAGGATGCATTCGTTTGCTTTCGTGTAATTTATTGTAGAAGAGTCCTTCAGGTAATTTTAGAAACAAGCATGATTTGTTTGTTAAGATCTTGAATATTTTTATCTGTGTAATGTTGTGCATTGAAAGTCTATTTCATGCAAGTATATCAAAATTGTCTGTTGTGCAGGCTCAATTCCAATTGAAGATTAACCTTCTGTTTGCTTATTACAACAGCACTTATTATAGTTACATACCTACTTACTACACTTAATAACACACATCAGAATAAGAGGTTAAAACAACTGAACTAACAAACTGTTTTTAGGTTAGGAAATGTACTACCTATTGCTAAAGCAAATAGGTGACATATGAACAATGCTAAGGTGTTACAGTTGTATCTGAGACACGCTAAGGTGCTTCGGTAGTAACAACAGCAAATACTACAAATTATGTTTAGTATTTGTTGGTTATAGCAAAACTGTCTTTTAGTTGGCCTGATATCATGGCTGCTTTGTTAGCTTGTGTGCGTACTTCTTCTGTTACGTCCCTGTTACTTGTTATATGTTCTCTGAGGTATTTAAAACTAGCAACTTGTTCGACAGGTTTGTCATCTAACACTAGTTTGCATCGTACTGGTTCTTTTGCTATTACCATTGGTTTAGTTTCTCTCACAGATATCTTCAGATTATACTGTTTCACTTTTCGACTGAGTTGGAAAAGCGTTATTTGTACGTTGTCCTCGCTGCCCGCTGTCAATGCAACATCGTCTGCAAAGCATATGTTCTGAACGATGAAAACTGCACCCTGTCTTATTCCAATCGAGAGCGGAATTTCCTCTGTTAGAATACTGTTTGCTTTAATTGCCGTGGTGTTTCTGGAATTAATATTTATATTGTGCGTAAAATTGCTTCGTCTATTTCTTTTCTTCGCAGTAGTTCTTTTATGTGTTCCAGTTTAACTGGGTCGAACGCTTGTATAAAGTCTAAAAATCAAATGAACGACGGTCTATTATATTCGACGGATTTTTCGACCAGCTGCCTGATAATAAATATATCGTCGATAGTAGAGCGGAAGCCCTGCCTTTCTTCGCAAGTTCCCATCTTGTCTACGATCCGTTGATAGCACTTTGATTACTAATTTGGCTGGACTATTGAGTAGACTGAGTCTCCTATAGTTTTCGGGCTGTTTATTTGATCTTCTTCTCTAGATTAGAATTGTGATACTTTTCCGCCATTCGTTGAGTACTGACGTTGTGCGGAGTACTCTTTGGAATAGAGCAGTGAGTTGCGTGGCAAGGCTTGGGACTCCGTACTTTAATACCTCATTCGCAATTTGGTCAGTACCAGGTGGTTCGCCATGTTTTGATTTCTTAATTGTCAGGTAAATCTCTGCTTCATTAAAGTTATTACTTGCCTGTTAGCTCTGTGATTTCTTGCTGGTTTTCACCTGCTTCATTTTCTGTTGCTGGTGACTGGAATAAGTCTTTAAAGTGGCTGACCTATTGTCGGCTGTCGATTAGACTTATTTGAACATATTCATTGATTGTTTTTTCGTGTTCCTCAGCATGTTCCACATTTTCCTTTGCCTTCCATAGAGGTCATGTTCCATGTCTTTTGAATACTTTTCCCAGTATTCTTCCTTTAGTTGAGCTATTTTACTGTTGATTTTATTTCTCACAGTTTTATATTCTTCGAAATGGCTAGTTGTTTCATGTTGTCGGTATTTTAGACGCTTGTAGTTTTCCTTTTCCTAGTATTTTCACTTCTCACCATGGTTCTGTGTTGTTTCGTTTTTCACGTTAACTGTTCGTATTCCGATCCTTCCATGGCGCTTTCTTGTAAATTTCTTTTCAGCTTTTCCCAGGTTTCCTCAACTCAATCATTTTCTAGGCTTTGCTGATACAGAACTCTTGCGCTGACGTTAGAACATGATTCAATATTGTATTTAATAAAAGGTTGTTTCTGTTTGTGCGCTCTGTTTATACCCTGTTAGTATCGGTATTTGCATAATACTAAAGTCGGTGGTCGTCTTTTCCCAAATCTGATGAGTTCAAAGTTCTGACATCAAGTATTTGGTAAGGTAACAATTTTTTGTTTGTTATTATATAATCTATGATTGACTCTTGTTCTCGTTTGTTTCTCCATGTCCGTTTATATTGCCACTTACGCAGGAAAAAGGTATTGCTTATTCTAATTTCGTTTAGGGCGCACAGTTGTATGAGTGTTCCCCGTTGTTATTCAATGTTTCCCCGTTATATCTTTGTATTACTTTCGGAATGGGTTCATTCCCTATTCTTGAGTTGAAATCTCTCAGCGTGAACTTTTCTTCTACACTGTGTATGCTACTTAGGGTAAAAATATAAAGTATAATAGTAATTTATTAAAGAGTAATTGACCTGAGCGCTTATAATTGCGGACACGCACACGCAAACGCACACTCACACGCACACGCACGCACACGCACACGCACACGCACGCGCACACGCACGCGCACACGCACACGCACACGCACACGCACACGCACACGCACACGCACACGCACACACACGCACACGCACACGCACACGCACACGCACACGCACACGCACACGCACGCACACGTACACGCACACACAAATGCACCCGCACCCGGACCCGGACCCGGAACCGCGACCGCGCCCGCGCGCTCGCACCCGCACGCACACGCACACGAACACATACGCACACGCACACTCACGCGTACCCGCAGACGTACACGCACACGCACCCGCACCCGCACCCGCACCGCACCTGCACCTGCACCGCACCTGCACCTGCACCCGCACCGCACCCGCACCTGCACCGCACCTGCACCGCACCGCACCCGCACCTGCACCTGCACCCGCACCCGCACCCGCACCCGCACCCGCACCGCACCGCACCCGCACCCGCACCCGCACCCGCACCCGCACCCGCACCCGCACCCGCACCCGCACCCGCACCCGCACCGCACCCGCACCCGCACCCGCGCCTGAGCCCGGGCACGCGCGTACGCATACGCACAAACACGTACACGCACACTCACACGCACACGCACGCGCACACGCACACGCCCACGCACTCGCACACGCAAACGCACACGCACACGCACACACGCACACATGCACCCACGCACACCCGCACACACGCACACACGCACACACACACACACACACTATAGTTATTATAATGTAAAATATTTATTGGTAATAAACTTGACAAAAAATTATGTTCCTTCGTCATCTGTATCAGAGAAGGCATCCATTGTATTTTGATCTGTCTTTAGATTTAGATAGAAATCCCTCAGTACTCTTTATATGTTATTTGCGCTCTAAGCATTGCAGTTTGCTTTCCTCTTCGTTCAAAATCTAACACTTTGAATAGATCATCTTGTGAAAGTGTCGCTTTGACCATTTGCGCCTTTCTTCCTTGTTCCTTCCTGGTTCATATCGAATCCATCTCCCTCCAGTTGATTTTATTGCCGTCAGTGTCCTTTCGATTTATTAACGGTCCATTTAGTAACCCGGAGAAATTATAAAAATAGCCCTTCTCTAATTACTTTACTATAAATGGATTCTTTTTCCCCGTTTGCCGAATTAAATTTGCCCAGTCATGTGGATGTTCTACTTGTCCATTGAATTTATTTTTTTGTTTTTCAATCAGACTGTGGTCCGTATAACAGCCCATGTGTGTGCATGTGTGTGTGTGTCCAGAAATCAAGAATTTATGGACAATTACTTCTAAATTTCGGGAATCTCATAAAGCAACCGTGCATATTGCAGCAATTTGGCTGTTTTTATTTTGACCTCCAAAACAGTCAGAATACATTACTATGTGCTTGACGTTCTCATCTATATCTTTTGTAAGAAATTGGTATTGGAGCCAATTTCATTTCCTCCCCGTATTGCTTGAGATTCATGCCAGATGTAGCAGTAAGCTTGGCTTTTATCACAATCGTGTACAATTAAGTCAAACGTCTCAAGCTGTCGTTTATAGAATTCGATTGAGTTTTTTACATCTGGGGTTGAGAGGCACTGTTGTAGGTCGAAAGTAATGGTTTTCCTGCTCGAGTCATTTTTTGACAGTTCCTCATCAGTCGATATAGAATTTATACACCAAATCTGCTTCAATATGATATTAGGCCAATTCTGCTTGCAATATATTTTTTTCTTCAGCCATTTTAATCTGAATGGTTAATTTGTCACATGTTGAGCATATATCTTTCTTTGGTTTTTTTATCGTAATATTCAGTTCATAAAAAGCTTTTCATAAAATTTCCGGTTTACAGGTTTCTGTGGGCACTTTTGTAAGCATTATAAAGAGATGCTAGTGTGTAGTGAGAGGGTAAATATTTTTACTGGAATCTCTTGTAGTATAGTGACTCTCGTATCACGGTCTAGAAAAATGTGTATACCGGGTGGTCGTAAAGTAAGGAATAAATTCAATATCTCGTAAAGCACAATTTTTTTCAAAAATCGTTCGGACCCGTCGATTTTATATTTTAGCATATTTTGCGAAAATTTTATACAGGGTGTCTCAAAGATTTGCTAAAAATTTTTTTCAATTGCAACAATTTTTATTGCATTTTGGATTGCCCTTACAATTCTAAACATTTGTCATGTAGCATGTGTATACCTAAGTCCAAGCGTTTTGAGTTATTCGCATTCAAAGTTTAAAATTGAAAAAGATCATGAAGAAAACTAAATAAAATAATTTTATAACGTTTTATTATATCGAAATCAAAGATTCGTAAACTTAAAAATAATTTTATTTCAGCAAATGTTCGAAATGTCCTCCGTTAGTCAACTAACGCCCGAAATGGTTCGACATGTGCAGCAGGAATTTGTAGACCGATTAGGTTATTGTCAGATCACTAACGGAGGACATTTCGAACATTTGCTGAAATAAAATTATTTTTAAGTTTACGAATCTTTGTTTTCGATATAATAAAACGTTATAAAATTATTTTATTTTAGTTTTCTTCATGATCTTTTTCAATTTTTAAATTTTGAATGCGAATAACTCCAAAACATGCTATGACAATTTAGTATAGCAACATGCAATACAACAAATGTTTAGAATTGTAAGAATTTTCGCAAATATGCTAAATGTAAAATTGACGGTCGCAATTTGAAAAAAATTTTGAATATCTTTTTACGACACCCTAGCATTCTCAATTTCAATATCATTTTTTTTTCTTATTATTGTGATTGCCCCTCTGATTTAAAGTAACAATTCCAGGCACAGTTCCACGTTTCTTGCTTAGGATGGTCTCAATAAACTTATTACTCAATCATTGAATGTTATTAACAACACGTCTTACACCACCCATATTAAAACGCATTCTATTATTTGGCATAATATACAAGTGTGGATTGGCGATATCTTTGCTTATTAAAATCTTAAGTTCGAATACGTGTACACTTCTCCATAACTTCCATCTGACCGGATATAAATTGTACTCTTCTGTTGTAACTCTACACGTCCCAAAACTTGTTAAATATAGTGTGCCGCATTTCTTGAGATACTTTCTCAATGCATCGATTTCTACAGATAGTTAATGGTTTGCCACGTGTCTAACCATCATGTGGCTTGACTAAGCTCAACCGTACGGTCGGAAGACCGCAGAATAACCAGTGCTGAAAGGAGGGTAAACCTTGTAAATCCTGAAACAGGGTTTACCCAAAAAAAGAAATGGAAATGAGTTCACAATTCCCTCGATAAAGTAACTTTATTGTCGATATTCTGACAAATAAAAAAAAATTAACCTTCAACACCAAAGCCCACGATGGCAAGCAGTGAGCCATAGCTTGTGCCCACGGCAATTACAATTTTAATTTCAATTATTAAAAAAATATATATATTATTTGCCCCTTCCGGCCGCTGTAAGATCTTACTGGTAGTAGCCTGACTGCGCCAATTTAACACATAATCCCATTGGAATGTTTAGTAAAACCTGAAAAAAAAGATTTAATTAATTAACTTGCTTGCCTTACGCTTCACACAGTATACATCAAAACCCCATTTGTTATTCAGTAAAACACTAATTATTTTATGTTACATAGCAGTAATTGGAAAGCTTATTCGGTCCACAGTAAATAACTTCCGTAACAGTTAAAGTAACCAAGAAATTTAGAGGAAATACTGGCCCGAACAACCTTGTCCACAGGAAAAAGCAATGTACATAACACATAAAGATTACGAGACAAAATTACAAATTCAAATGAAATTAACCGTTTAACTTTTGCAATAGTTCATCGTAATACAATTAATCGTTACATCCGGTATATTTCAATCAAAACAGGTGTCAAATTGTTGGGTGAATGTAGCCACAGAAACTAGAATTAATTATGTTAAAATGGAAGCTACAACTTGTTTGGGTGCGGTCTATCAAATCACTTTTAATGATTCAATTTAAGGTTTACTTGTGATTGAGTGCAAAAATGTTTAAAAGTGAATTAGTGAATATATACCGTTTTAGATAAAAGAATTTTGTGAAAGTGAACTGCAGGAAGCACCTTAAACATATAAGTTTAATTAAGAGGTAACAATTGTCAATTATTTGATTACAAAATTAATATCAGTACATTTATTTTCGTTGTAGGAATTCACTAAGAACCTCGTATTTGAAATTTGGAAACACAATCATGTAATCAGGTGATAAAGAAAAGATATAACCTTTACTGACGAAACTACTTATGTGATCTTGCAACCTTCGGGTACTATTCCAATGATCTAGCAGCATTCACGTATATGGTCATGGATGTCAACAATGCTCTTACGCCTTTCAGTGATAATCATGTACTTTGGATGTAACTTAACAGTAAAATGTGGCCAGAAAATTTAAGAAGGAATGCCATTAGAAACGTAGGTAGTACGAAGATGCTAAAAGAACGTAAATATAAGTATGTTGTTTAATTAATTATGACCGTTTATACCTCTTACAGGTGATAAACGAGCCGGTAGTGAACATTCAATGTAATTTCGGTTGAGGTGTCTTTATATGTAAAGAGTTAGTATTGAATGGTTTTGTATTCGAAAACCTGAAAACGATTTTGATTACAATGAGGTTATCGAAACATGTGCCACTTACCGAAGATGTGGACGAATGAATAATTTCAATTATATCCGCCTTCTAAAAGCGTTAGTAATGCTTTTACTTAACCAAGTGAGAATTTCCCAAAAAAAATGATGCTTCAGCTTCCAGTAACTAGAAACGAAAAGTCCTCTAGAAAATCAACATCCACCATCAAGGGCGTTCTTAAGAAGGAAGGAAGAAAAATTGGCCAACTCCTTAAAAGCAATTTTACAAACTTTGTTTTTAATCATTGTTGCCAAAAGTTAAAATGTGTAATAGAAAATATGTATTTTGTGAATATTTGTTTTTCTCTATTTGACCCTACTAGATCCCAGGTTCCTTTTTAACTGCTTTATATTAAATGATCCGAAATCTCAGAGAAGGTACTAAATTTGACTTATTTTTAACTAAGTAAGAGATGTGTACAACAGTTACATACTTTCATTTAAATGCAATTAGAGATGCGTAAGAATTTGCGAAATAGTGAATTGGAAGCATTCAATCTAAGAATAAATTGCTGTTTTAACAAGTAAATTTGACAAAATGACGAACGTTATCAAAAAGAAACGTTTTCCAATTAAACACGTAACAGGTTTTAAAGATTTTTCTCTTATAAGCTTTCCCCTAAGTGTTTCACAACTTTTACCTAGGTTTCTTTTCTCTTTTCTTTCATTTCGTTTTTTTCTCGTATCTCCCTTAATTTTACGATGACTGTTGGGTCGAAGAATGTCAGTTTAGTCTCTATTTTGCTCCATATTAGAAATATTTTCTTGTTTGCTACTACTTAGTACATCTCTGTAGTTCTTTTCTTCTCTAGACGACGTTGGTTGAAAATCTGGGTCCTTTCTACTATCATCCGTGTCCCACATAAAAGATAAATCAATAGTTTCAGGTAAACTTCCTGCTTCACTAGACAGATCCACATCTGAAAGAAAATTATACATTCATTGTGCGATGTTTAGTTATATTGTTTATTTTATCGTCATTTCTTTAAAATAATTACATACATAAAGAACCATTTGTTTAGATTACGCAATAGCAAAGCATTGTTTTCTATCCGAAAAGTATAATATCCAATAACATTACTGTGCAACAATAAATATTAATAGCTAGCTTACCTTCATTTAAATCGTCAATATGTTTTCCATCAGGGCTTTTCTTTACTAAATTTACAATTTTCCCCTTGAACACATTTTGAACAGTAAACGATAAAATTATATTTTTGAGGTTATGTACCGACATCGTAAAGATGATAATCAAGAGATCTAGTTATCGTGAATAAGGGGCTATGCCCATATATCTCCCTTTACACCACTTCATATTAATTTACAAATGTGCCGTGCCGTGCAAAAGTGAAACTGAACTTAACTGATTTTACACAGTCGCTCAGCCTCACCAATTTGACTTAACCCCTCGTGCATACCATAGTTAGGCAACCAATAATGCGTCAGATGAGTTAGCTCGTTATGCACAAAGTAGTAGAATTATTAAAAGAAATGACACGTTATTTTAACATTATGTGACAATCAACTGGCTACTAAAAAAAATAAGTGAACTGTGTATATTTTTATCCCACTAATGTATATAATCTAAAGCCAATTCCACACAGATTTGATTTTATTTGCCGTTTAAAAGCATTTACTTTAAAAACAGGCAGCAAAGTATCCGCATAGTTTACATTACAATATCTATCAATCCCATTTATCCTTATTCTCAAAAATAATCAAAACTGTTGTCTAAGAAAATTTAATTTAATAAAAAACTTTTCTAGTAATACATACGTGGCTACTTTTTCTTTTATACAAGAACGCAATTAACTATTACAGACGTCCAAAGAAAAATGGTATAAACATAATAGAATAACGCAAACAATATTAACCTACGCTTTTAAAATGTTGACTCTGTAGATGTTATGTGAGTGACAATGTATCTTCAGAAAACAAAGTAAAATTGACAAAATCTCCCTTGACACTCTTGAAATTGTTTTTATGGCGTCGTCGTCCATTTGGGATTAAGTTTTGCTATGTTTCATATTTCGTTTGAAAAATATGAAGTATACACGCATTAGATATGATGTGAATTTATAGACAGTAACATAAATACTAACTATACTCTTTTTCTTTCTTCTATTCTTAAAAAGGAAAATAATTTTCAAGATTGAAAATAAGAATGGTTTTTTATGTTTAAAGAGATATGGAAAGAAAAACAATATATTACGTCCGTTCGAGGCTAGACATTGCCTTTAGCCTCGTGGGAAATTGGAAAAGTAGAGAGTTTTATAATGTTTAAATTTCTTGCAGAATGCGACATTGTAACACGTCGCGAAATCTAAAGCTTTGCACACCGTCATTCTAACTATAATCCGGTAATGAAGATTTTGCAATAAAATTTTTAAAACGTTTTAACGTTTGAACCATTGGCTTGATAACTTTGGGGAGAGAATTCCTATAACTTTTTAACCCAGAAACGTTACTTTTTATAACTTTTCGCGTGTTTAAGTTTTTCGTATAAGATGTGTTATAAAAGTCGTTAGCTATAGTAACAGACCGTAATGTAGTGGGTTTCTCGGTCAACTAATAAAATTATAAACGTTTCAATGGTGTATGAAATTGTATTTTCACGATGTGAAGTTATAATTATAACTACTTATCGTTTTAAGGTCTTAAATCGTGTATTATAAGGCTAATTATGCATTTCGGTAACAATTTCTGTTATAGTAATCAGTAGTAACGACAAATTTAATAAAAATATCAAAACGGGTTAATCAAATAAGAGAACACACTAAAAAAACTTGCTATGCTAGCTAAACGTCTCTGAAAGTACGGGAACTAAACTTTTCATCAGTAAAGATTAGCTAGAACTTTGATAAATTAGGTACCATTAAACCATCTTCAGGATGGCAAATTAGAATACCTTTTAACGGACGAAGAGTACAAACAATAATCACATTAAAATGTCAGTACTATGTTGTAAAAAACTTTAATTTAAAAAATGGTAAGACAATTCACATCTAAACACTTGCCATACCAATTAAAGATCTACCTAAATCATAATAAATGATAGAAATGATTTTCGTTACTACCTAAAGGCTGTAATGTACATTGAAAACAAGATGTGTAGATATTGTCTTAATTTTGAATGTATATGTAAAATTATTGCAGTTCTATGTTGAATTTAATTGGTAAAGCACTTACTTCGAAAAAACCTAGATCTACCAAACGCCAAAATTAAAATAAGGACGTACCGTTTTTCTTTTTAACCTTTCCACCTAGCGTGTGTGTGCGTGCACATGCATCTGCGCGTGAGTGCATGTGTGCGTGCATGCATGTGTGCGTGCGTGCGTGCGTGCGTGTGTGTGTGCGTGTGTAATGAATGTTTCGCGCACGCGATATCTCAGATACTTGAACATTGATTGCATTAATATATATATATATATATATATATATATATATATATATATATATCGATCTTTAGGTTTTCGCGGTTGCTGTATGTACTGCTGGTTTCTCGGGTGTTGATACGCGTAGCTCTTCTGATCTCCAAAAGACCGTTTGTTGCTAAATGACGTGTCATTTGTCATCCTCAGGTTGGTAACTGCCTGCTCCTGCTTCGAGTTACTCCAACTGAACTAACTCCGTTTTGTGTGCTGCTACTTATGTACCTTATTGCTTTCACTCACTTCTTTCAGTACCTTCAATAACAGTGATATCAGTGAAGATAGTGAAAGCAGCGAAAGCAATGTAAGCAGTGAGTGAAAGCCATAGGGTACATAAGCAGCAGCACACACAACAGGAAGTTAGTTTAGTTCGAGTGACTCGAAGTAGGAGTACATAGTTACCAACATGAGGATGGCAAATGAGACTTTGCCGAAAGGTCGTTTTGTAACAAACGGTCTTTTGGAGACCAGGAGAGCTACGCGGATCAACACCGAGAAACCAGCAGTATATATATATATATATATATATATATATATATATATATATATATATATATATATATATATATATATATATATAGGGTGTTTAAAAAGATGCGGCAATATTAAAGGGGATGATTGCCCAGGTCATTTTATACAATAAAGTTCCTATAAACAAAGGTCCGCAAACGCTTCGTTACCGATCTACAGCGTGTAGAAGTTTAATTTAAAAAAACAGTCTAAATTAGATTTTTCCAAAACGGCTTGAGATATCATAATCAAATTTTACGCGTGTCAATAGCTGTTGGAGGCGCATATTTTGCAATACAATACGATGTTTCAGTCGTACCATTGGCGGACGTATTGGCACGTCACGGGCTATTTTTCAAGAAAAAAGTAGGATTCCGCTGATTTCTCTAAAAATAAAAATTATTTTTCAATTGTTTGTTCAATTGTGAAGAAAAAAGCTCTCTTGACTTTCTATCGTACGACGTACCGTTTTTGAGTAACAAAAACATTTTAGTGCATGTCCATTTATCATGCGTACAAAAAAAATATTTTTAAACATTCCTGTATCATTCACTGACATATCACTGACATATTGAATGAGTCTCGTGATTAATAATTTTGTATGTGTCGAATTTGTTGAAGTTCCTTATCATGAATCGCTATACGAATGCCGAGATGACCGACATGCACTACATTTATGGACTGATGGGAATGCATTAGAAGGTAGGCGGTTGTATACTGAAAGATTTCCGGGCCGTATTGCTCCTGATCATCGGCGTCTTTATGAAACAGGCACATTAAGACGAAATCGAGGAGCAGGAAGGCCAAGGACAGCAAGAACGGTAGAGCTGGAAGAGGATGTGCTGGACATGATTGAAGAAGATCGTGGTACTTCTACTCGAAAAATTGCTGACGCTTTGGATGTAAGTAATGGGGCTATTTGGCACATTCTTAAGGAAAATTTGTTGTACCCATTCCATATACAACGCGTTCAAGCACTTCTTCCTGCTGATTTTCCTCCTCGCATTGCATTCTGTCAATGGCTTTTGCACAAAATGGTTCAAATCCCTCAACTCCTGATGTTGATTCTGTTCACCGATGAAGCGAGTTTTTCAAGAAATGCAATACGGAATTTCCATAATAACCATGTATGGTGTGAAGAAAATCCAAATGAAATTGTTGAAGATCGTTTTCAACATCAGTTTTCTTTGAACGTTTGGATTGGGATTGTGGGTCACTGCCTAATTGGACCGGTATTTCTACCCGTGAGACTTACCGGAGAGGTGTATCGCAACTTTTCGGAAAACACTCTCCCTGGATTTCTGGAGCTCGCGATTTCTTAACACAAGCATACGGAAATCGTTGGATTGGCCGGGGTGGACCTCATTTATGGCCTGCACGATCCCCGGACTTAAATCCACTTGATTTTTTCCTGTGGGGCCATTTGAAGTCCTTGGTGTACGCTACTCAATTGTAAAACGTAGAAGACTTAAGAAATCGAATCATTACTGGGTGCAACTCAATTAAAACATATCCTGGTGTTTTTGAGAGAGTTCGCCAGTCAATGAGGAGAAGATTGGATTCTTGCATCCGAGCTCGAGATGGTCACTTTGAACAGTTTTTGTAAGTTTTGGTTGGTAAAATTTTTGGTTTGGTAAAATATTTGTTTTTGCCCTTGAATGAAACCCTTGATTTTTAAAACTTTTTTCTGTAATGGACATGCACTAAAATGTTTCTTTTTACTCAAAAACGGTACGTCGTACGATAAAAAGTCAAGAGAGCTTTTTTCTTCACAATTGAACAAACAATCAAAAAATAATTTTTATTTTTAGAGAAATCAGCGGCATCCTACTTTTTTCTTGAAAAATAGCCTGTGACGTGCCAATACGCGCGCCAATGGTACGACTGAAACATCGTGTTGTATTGCAAAGTATGCGTCTCCCACAGCTATTGACACGCGTAAAATTTCATTATGATATCTCAAGCCGTTTTGGAAAAATCTAATTTTGACTGTTTTTTTAAATTAAACTTCAACACGCTGTAGATCGGTAACGAAGCGTTTGCGGACCTATGTTTATAGGAACTTTATTGTATAAATAACCTGGGCAATCACCCCCTTTAATATTGCGGTATCTTTTTTAAACATCCTGTATATACAACGAACGACATCGATCGATTATGGAAGAAGTATAAATAGGAAAAATCTGAAAATTTGGCTACCTACTAAAGTCGATGGGGAACATCCATCTAAAATATTCTAAAGATTACAGCACTTCCGGTTATATCTGAAATGTATATTGTTGCATGTTTGGATTCTACGTCCAATTATAGGCATAATTTATGTTTAATGTCATATACCTAACTCTAGCCGCTTTTGAGATATTCTAAGTTCTCAATAAAAAATGACAGCTGCATCGCCCAACAGAGTTACCTATACTGTCCAAACGGCAAATTATTTTGCAGTGAAACTCTGAACTGTTGTAAACAAAGAACGCGCTATGACGTATCGTATACAGGGTGATTGAAAAACAATAATGAATTTGGCACTCAAAAAAATAGAAAAAGGCAACTTTTTAAAATTTGAACCCATACTTTTTGCAGTGGATTTGGGTTTAGCACCAGAAATAACTATGATTTTCAATTTAAATACCTATACCTAAATCTAACCCATTTCCTTTTATTGGAGAAAAAGCGTGTTCACTTGCCCATATTCGGTTACGTTGTTGAACTTCCATTTTGAATCTTAGCTGGTAATGCTGCTCCTTATCCAGAAAAGAAGAAGCCATCACCGAAAGCTGTGAAGCAAATTGATGGAAATTTTAAAAATACCGGTTCCGTTAAACTAAGAATTGTTAAAGCTAAACCTTATAAAATATTAATAGAGGTATTAACTTGGCCATGGGATTGTAGGTTGTAGTTAATATAAATTTATAAATGGATTTAATGAATTATTTTAAATTTAACAGACCTTTTTGAACAACATTAATGCAGAAAACTCTCTTGCTTCTAGAGAAATTTAATCAGTCCTTAGTCAAAATAAAATACCTATCTTTTTTTGGGGTTTTTTTAATGGTGTACTTATACAATCTAAACTACACTTACAGTTATCTTCGTCAGTAGTAATATTTGTTCAAAATTGTTAAAGATGTAGTTTTAATTTTTCAAATTTGACAAAATTGTTTACTACACCTTTAACAATTTTTAACAAACATTTCTACTGACGAAGATAACTGTAAATGTTATCAAAACGTTTAGATTGTATAATTTAAAGTACACCATTAAAAAACCCCCAAAAAAGATAAGTATTTTATTATGAGTGTTAATAGTGAAAGTTTACATTTTCATAGTCCTTAGTCAAATTTCTAAAGTACTCAATTTGATTATGTTCAGATCAACGATTTCATTTTTACGTCTTTTTTAAGTGTAAACATATAAAGATGGTCATGGAATTGTAGTTTCATGCTAAAGAACGTTTTAATTAAGTTGTATTAATTAATTAAAAGGTTTGGCGTTCTTTTTCATGCTAAAAATTTTCCAAATAAAAATAAGAGTTAATATAACAACCCACAAATTGACTGAATTAAATTAATCTAAATTTAACAGAATGTTTTGAACAAAATTGGTGCATACTCTTACACAAGTTACTGTTTCGTTCAAGGCAAATTTAAATCAATCATTAATGAAATTTCTAAATTTAAATCAGTCCTTCGTAAAATTTCTGAAGTACTCAATTTGATGACGTTCAAATCACCTTTTCCATTTTCTATATATTTTCGTAAATTTAAATTGGTTACTGATAAAATAACAATGATTATTTGGAATTAATGTTCAAACTCGCAATTAACAAAACAAGAGTGCCATGACAATATTGCGTTGAAAAAAGAAAAATGGTTTGTAACAATTGGTTATAATTTATTAAAAAAAAAACGAAAAGTAGTTAATAAAGTAGTGACAAATGATGAAAACCAACTTACAATTTTACTTGCAATCCAAGAAAATCCTCATGTAAGTACCCACAAATACGACATATGACTGATATAAAAAAATCTAGCGTGGAAAATATATTAAATGCTCATAAACACAATGGATATCATATAGAAATGCATCAACAACTATATGGTCCAGATTTTGAACAAACATTTAATTTTTGCCACTGACTTTTGCAAAAAATTGCAGAAGTTGCTAATTTTCTCAATTCCATATTATTTAATGACCTTCAAAAGTAATGATTTAGTGAACAGACATAACATAGCACTGAAAATCTTCATTGGATCAGGCATGTTGACCAACAAAATTGGTGGTCACTAAATGTGCGTGGGGGAAACCACTGGAAAAAAAATCAGTGGATATGTCGAAGAGGACCTATTTCTTGGCCACCGAGGTCATCTGGTCTGCCTCACTCGATTTCTTTTTGTGGTGTTACGTAAAAGATTGTGTGCATAAAGAAATTCCAACCACACCAGAAAATATGACACCAAAAAATATGAAGGAAAGAATCAGAAATGCTGTTCAAAATATGACATGGCCGACATTAGAGTTAGTGAAAAGTAATTTTGAGCGACGTGTTAATAAATATATTGAAGGAAGAACATTCGAGCATTTAATGAGAAATTGATTTTTTATTTTTTTTATTTTTCTTTTTCATTTAGCAAGAGTGTGCTATGCAATAATTTTGTTCAATAAAGTGCGTTAAATTTTTTTCTAAGAAACTACAATCCTATGGCCTACTTAATAACTCTGTTTTCAGTCTTTTTGTATTATAATCGCAATTTCACAAATAAACTGAAAATATTTTGAAAATTATTAATTTTAGGTATAAGACATGCTTGATGAAAAAGAAAGAATATCAAACAAAGCATTGAATGAGCGGGTAACATTTAAAAAAATTTAAAAAACTTGTTTTTACAAACAGTGACACGCCTTGTACATTATTAAAAAAAACTCTGAAAATTAAGATATTTCAAAATACTACAGGACCACCAAACATTTTTTGTCATTTTAAAATATACAAAAGTCGCCTAACAAATTAGTGGCGGCGACCGTAAGTGGAATAATTTTTTCTAAAAAGAATTAAGTATCTCTAAAACCAAAGGAGATCGACCCGTACAATTTGGTAACAAACGAAAGCTTTCCAAAAATTTAACAATATACAGGGTGTTTTATTAAAATATATAAATTTAGTTTGCTCCAACAACACAAAACACCCTGTATGATCAAAAATATTTTTAAAACGTAGTATCTACCCGTGGTCCAAACATCATTTCTCTAACTTATTTCGTCTTTGTACAATCTTCCATCCCTTCCTCGTTTGGCCTCCCTGTATATATATATATATATATATATATATATATATATATATATATATATATATATATATATATATATATATATATATATATATATATATATATAAGGTTAAAAGTCCATCAGGAAACTCGGGAGGAGATTCTACGAGCTAAAATAATAGCAGTTTGTAAGGAAATTTTTTTTCGGATTGTCATTTGTTTGCAAGTTACGGCTTGTTCTGCATTACCATTTGTTTGTCCATAACAAAAATGCATGTCACGGTATTCAGTATTTGAGTATTGCTGAGCCATTTTCCAAATTATTATGGTAAAAAATCAAACTTATACGAAGATTAAACAATGTTCGTGACAATTCGTGTCAAGAGTATTTATAACAGTTATTTGAAGTATGCCAACTCGGTTAATTAACGAATGGAATTATCAACATTTGATATTTTAATAAAACTTTAATAGCGATTTCTGACTAAACGGTTGCATTTATCGGCTTGAATTAAGGGCACATAATTTTTTTTAATATTGTTTCGCTTTATAATAATGTTCATTTTTTTGCGATGTTTGGCAAGAGAAAAAAGTTATCAACGAAACAAATTTTGAGTTTTAGGTAAAGTGTCCTCTAACGGCGCACAATGGAACTTTTTTATTATGGCTCCAATAGAAATTGATCTAATTAGTAAGTATATCAAATGAGAGACTAATCAACCTTGAACTGCAGAAGTTATTTAAAAAGAAAATTTTAAAAAATCGGTCTTTGACAAGCCGTAAATTGCAAACAAATGACAATCCGAAAAAAAATTTCCTTCCAAACTGCTATTATTTTAGATCGTAGAATCTCCTCCCTGAGTTTACTGATGGACTTTTAGAACACCCTGTATATATATATATATATATATATATATATATATATATATATATATATTATTATATATATATATATATATATATATATGTATATATACAGGGTTTTCAAAGTTAAGTCTGCACTATTGCTAACTTTCTTATTAATGGAGCTACGAAGTCTGTTAAATTACCAAAGTAGGGTGTTTTTTTACGCTGATTACGCTGGTGGAAAAAGAAAAACAATTGAAAGTCGCATTCTCGAAAAATCGACGAAAACATACTTTTTTCTAATGGAACACACTGTATACAATATTTTCAGTCGATAGAGAATTAAATTCTGAGCAAAAGTTGTCATATGCATTTATATCCAACAGTAACAAATAAGAGAGATTTTGCCAATTCTTTAATTTCATCAAGTAGACTATGATTCGAAAGTAATCCTTTATTTTATGAATTTGATCACGCTCTAAATAATCAATAATTAACAGGTCTTAAATTAAATGCTGGAAAAGGTCTCCTCTTTGTTCCCTACATTTTTCTACGTGCTTATAAACTCGTCTTGTGGCCTTCAAAATAGTTCCAGCATCAATACTATTAATAATATGATTAATTTCGTTTGTTAGAGTTCTTCGATATTTGTATAACGTCTTTTATACAATTCATTTTTTAAATATCCCCAAGTAAAAGTCCAAAGGGATTATGTCCGGTGACCGAAGAGGCCAGCGCACAGGATCGTTCCTAGCCAAGTATCTATTACCAAAAAGTTTAAGCGTACTTGATGAAATTAAAAAATCGGCAAAATCTCCCTTATTTTTTACTGTAGGGTAGAAATGTATATGACAACTTTTGCACAGAATTTAATTCTCTATCGACTAAGAATATTGTATACAGGGTGTTCCATTAATAAAAGCATGTTTTTGTCGATTTTTCGAGAATGCGACTTTCAATTGTTTTTCTTTTTCCACCATCGTAATCAGCGTAAAAAAACACATTACTGTGCTAATTTAACCGACTTCGTAGCTCCATTAATAAGAAAGTTAGCAATAGTGCAGACTTAACTTTGAAAAGCCTGTATATATATTTTATTACCGATGCGTAGGTGACATATTATTAATAACTAAACAAGATGATATAGAAGAACTACTTTACATTTTTCACATAATCATTCAATTCCTTTTTTGGATACCAAAATTACTCATAAGCATAATAATTCTATCTCGATTGATTGGTTCCCTAAAAAGGCTCAAAATATGAAATATAATATTATTGCGAACATTATTTTTAAATGTTAAATTTAGACCTTTCAACACTAAAAAAAATTGTTTCAGCTTTCATACAAAATAATTACCCTAAACCATTCATTTTAAATATAATTAAGCAACAAGTAAACCCTTTTTATAATAATTTTAGAAATGAAACAAACGCTCTTAAAAAATTAATTATGTACCAATTCCATTTTCAAACAAAAAATCTTTAATGTTTAAACGCCTTGCAAAATTTAATATAAAACCAGCATTTTTACCCTAAAACAAAGGTAGAAATTCACATTCATAATTAAAATGTAAACTAAAAAAAGAATTATTAACTAATACGGTATACCAAGTTCCTTGTGAAAATTGTAACATTAACTACATTGGCACTGCCTTACAGACTTTAAAAAGAAAAAGAATCATACAAAATAAATCGGATTTAGGAGTTAAACCTAACAGCACTGCGTTGGCAAGACATGTTATACATTTTAAGCACAATTTTAATTATAATAGAACAAAAATTTTGGACATAGCAAATAATTACAAGAAAAGAGTTTTGCTAGAAACGCTCCTTATCAAAATTAATAAAAATAGTGTTTGCAATAATAAAAAAGATTTAGAAAACCTACCAATATGTTATGATCAATTTTTTGACAAAATTCAAGTCACCTAATTTCAAATTTTTGACATTGTCAGATAAAATTATATACATATATATATATATATATATATATATAATATATATATATATATATATAATATATATATATATATATATATATATATATATATATATATATATATATATATATATATATATATATATATATATATATATATATATATATATATATATATATATACAAACGAGGAAGGGATGGAAGATTGTACAAAGACGAAATAAGTTAGAGAAATGATGTTTGGACCACGGGTAGATACCAATAGGTTAAAAATATTTTTGATCATACAGGGGGTTTTGTGTTGTTGGAGCAAACTTATAATTTATATATTTTTTAATAAAACACCCTGTATATTATTAAATTTTTGGAAAGCCCATAAAATACGCTTCGTTTGATACCAAATTGTATGGGTCTATCTCCTTTGTTTTAGAGATACTTAATTCTTTTTCGAAAAAATTATTCCACTTACGGTCACCGCCACTGATTTGTTAGGCAACTTTTGTTTATTTTAAAATGACAAAAAATGTTTGGTGGTTCTGTAGTATTTTGAAATATCTTAATTTTCAGAGTTTTTTTAATAATGTACAAGGCGTGTCACTGTTTGTAAAAACAAGGCTTTTTTATTTTTTTAAATGGCACCCCCTCATTCAATGCTTTGTTTGATATTCTTTCTTTTTCATCAAGCATGTCTTATACCTAAAATTAATAATTTTCAAACTATTTTCAGTTTATTTGTGAAATTGCGATTATAATGCAAAAAGACTGAAAACAGAGGTATTAAGTTGGCCATGGGATCTTAGAAAAAAATTTAACGGACTTTATTGAACAAAATTATTGCATAACACACTCATTTAAAGAAATTAAATACACCTCGCCATATAGTGTATCATCTTCAAAAAAATAAGGGCCCATAACATGAGACCCAATAATCCGCCCCCCCCCCCACGCACATTTAGTGACCACCAATTTTGTTGGTCAACAAGCCTGATCTAATGAAGATTTTCAGAGATATGTCATGTCTGTTCACTAAACCATTACTTTTGAAGGTCATTAAATAATATAGAATTGAGAAAATTAGCAACTTCTGCAATTTTTTGCAAAAGTCAGTGGCAAACATTAAATGTTTGTTCAAAATCTGGATCATATAGTTGCTGATGCATTTCTATATGATATCCATGATGTTTATGAGCATTTAATATATTTTTCACGCTAGATTTTTTTATATCAGTCATATGTCATATTTGTGAGTACTTACATGACGATTTTCTTGGATTGCAAGTAAAATTGTAAGTTGGTTTTCATCATTTGTCACTACTTTATTAACTACTTTTCGTTTTTTATATTTAACACTACCCGTTTCTTCAAATCTTTGTAAAACATCTTGAAACGCCTTAGGTCGCGGCTTTTTTTGAGCATCGGAATGTCTTGCTGCATAAATTCTACTTGCTAGCAACTTTGTTAACATTCTCCAAGAATAAAAATCATTAAAACCATTTGCTGTAGATTTAGTCATTTTCAACACTTTGAATAAATTATAACCAATTGTTACAAACAATTATTCTTTTTTCAACGCAATATTGTCATGGCACTCTTGTTTTGTTAATTTCGAGTTTAAACATTAATTCCAAATAATCTTTGTTATTTTATCAGTAACCAATTTAGATTTATAAAAATATGTAGAAAATGGAAAAGTTGATTTGAACATAGTCAAACTGAGTACTTCAGAAATTTTACGAAGGACTGATTTATATTTAGAAATTTCATTAATGATTAATTTAAATTTGCCTTGAACGAAAGAGTAACTTGTGTAAGAGTATGCACCAATTTTGTTCAAAACATTCTGTTAAATTTAGATTAATTTAATTCAGTCAATTTGTGGTAGTTACATTAACCCTTGTTTTTATTTGAAAAATTTTTTTAGCATGAAAAAGAACGCCAAACCTTCTATTATAAATTAATACAACTTGATTAAAACATTGTTTAGCATGAAACTACAATTCCATGACCATCTTTATACGTTTACACTTAAAAAAGTCGTAAAAATGAAATCTTTGATCTGAACATAATCAAATTGAGCACTTTACAAATTTTACTAAGGACTGATTTAAATTTCTTTAGAAGCAAGAGTGTTTTCTGCATTAATTTTGTTCAAAAAGGTCTGTTAAATTTAAAATAATTCATTAAATCCATTTATAAATTTATATTAACTACAACCTACAATAACATGGCCAAGTTAGTACCTCTATTAATATTTTTTAGGTTTAGCTCTAACAATTCTTCGTTTAACGGAACTGGTATTTTTAAAATTTCCAACAATTTGCTTCACAGCTTTCGGTGATGGCTTCTTCTTTTCTGGATAAGGAGCAGCATTACCAGCTAAGATTCAAAATGAAAAGTTCAACAACGCAACCAAATATGGGCAAGTGAACACGCTTTTTCTCCAATAAAATGAAATGGGTTAGATTTGGTTATAGGTATTAAATTGAAAACCATAGTTATTTCTGATGCTAAACCCAAATCCAATGCAAAAAGTATGGGTTCCAATTTTAAAAAGTTGCCTTTTTCTATTTTTTTGAGTGCCAAATTCATTACTGTTTTTCAATCACCCTGTATACAATACGTCATTGCGCGTTGTTGGTGAACTAAAACAGTTCTTTGTTTACAATAGTTCAGAGTTTTACTGCAAAATAATTTGCCGTTTGGACAGTATAGGTAACTCTGTTGACATTAAACATGAATTATGCCTAGAATTAGACGTAGAATCCAAACATGCAACAATACGCAGGGTGCCCCATTTAAAATAAGCAATCTAATAGCCATTTCCTGTATAACCGGAAGTGCTGTAATCTTTAGAATATTTTAGATGGATGTTCCCCATCGACTTTAGTAGGTAGCCAAATTTTCAGATTTTTCCTATTTATACTTCTTCCATAATCGATCGATTGTTCATAATATATATAATATATATATATATATATATATATATATATATATATATATATAACTGTGTGTGTGTGTGTGTGTTGTGTGTGTGTGTGTTTTGTTTTTCTTGTTGATTGTATTTTAAAAACCTTGAAAAACGAACAAACTAAAGGAATATTTTGATAATTCAGTCACTTTTACGTGGCTCTTGTGACAAAAAAAAATATATAAGACTTGAAATGAATTGCACGAATTATTCTTAATTAAAATGGGAATAGATAAACCTAAAAGGATGTCTTGGGTTTTTTGTAAATTAATTCTTAAATGTTATTTAATCGAAAACATTTTATGCAATTATGTACCACCTTCCTTGCCTTCCCAGGAACAGACAAATTCCAACAATTATTAAATAAGTTGAGAATTTGAAGGTTTAGGTATAGGAAACACTTATAGAAGTTGAAAGGTAATTAAGTAAGCTAAACAATAAGCGTATAATTATTATAAGTTTTTGTTATGAACGATTAAGTTCAAAGATAAATATGTAATTAAAAATTATTATTAATTTTATTAAATATATAAATAAAAAGTTTACTTCGAGTAGGATTTGCACCTACGACCTGTACTTTGCTAGAGTACCGCGCTAACCAACTGCGCCATCAAAGTTCAAGCCTCAATCGATATAAATGTTGTCTTCATGTATGTAGAAATTAATGGAATGTGAGCCTGCAATATCGCAAGGATTCATACATACCAAAGCAACTTGACTAATATTAAATTATTATAAGTTTTTGTTATGAACGAATAAGTTCAAAGGTAAATATGTAATTAAAAATAAAAATGCTATATTGCAGGCTCACATTCCATTAATATAAGTAATTTGACTGTAATCTCATTATATTTAGCATTTACATTTACATTTACATCGATTGGGGTTGAACCTTGATGGCGCAGTTGGTTAGCGCTGTACTGTAGCAAAGTACAGGTCGTAGGTTCAAATCCTACTCGAGGTAAACTTTTTATTTATGTATTTAATAAAACTAATAATAAGCGTATAAAATTCAGGGTGTTCCATTTAAAATAAGCCGAATATTTTAGTATTAATGTTCCACTAATTTTTCTGAAAAAAAATGAACACCCTGTAAGGAGTTGTTTACTATTCAGTCAATAAATAGACTAAGGGAACAGTATTTTACTTACACCTAAGAGTAAATTTGTTGGAGTTAATTTTATTAGGAGATATTTAATTTTTCCTAAAACCCCACATTTTCAGAAAAATTGATATAACTTGAAACACTCTGTATGAAAGTATAGGGAACCCTCATGAAAGTGTTACTTATTTTTATGTAAAATTCGAAAATGCAATAATATACAGGGTTTGTCATTTAAAAAAACATAACTTTGATATGCCACTTTTTTAGAGCACCCTGTATATTTAAAAATGTTTTTAAAATGTTGCTCCTATTGAGATACATAATATCACTGTATTAGAAATTAACGATTATATACCGCTTCACCGTAGGACTCCGAGGCGTCGGTCGTGATTCACCCTATATACAACGTGTCCCAGATAACATTTCCAGTATGGGGATCTCGCTTATTATAAAAGATACAAATTTGGTTAAATTAGATGAATTACTCCTAAGGATTAGTGAAATTATAGGACACTCTCCAATTTCCAAATTTCCATGTATTTTAAGACTTATGGCAAGAAAAAGAAAAATGTCAAATTTCTTTTTCTTGTAATATCTTTTTTGTTATATTAGACATATAAATTTTATTTGCACTTTCTTAAGATATTTTTATGCAGAATTTAAATATCAATTTGGATTTTATTTACACTTTCTGTTTTTAGTTTCAACCCCTAAATTAAATTTTTCTTATGGAACGACAAGTCGGCTTTGAAATAATTGATCGTGTTTTTTATCCTCTTTACAATGATATAGCACATGTACTATCTATTTTAAAAACAACAAAGAAAATTTAAAAATGTATTTTATTAAAGACTCTAACAATAAGCAGGCCGTGAAACATAAAAACACAATCGAATTTAATGTCACTTAAAAATTATTCGTTCCAGAATATTTTGTGTCAAACATGGCTTTATTTACTAATACTGAAAAGTTTGATATGTTGAGTTGTTACATCTTGTCTCATAAAACAGTTTAGAAGCTGAACGGATGTACTTGAGGCTGTATCCTGAAAGAGGGCAGCCCAGTGCTCGTACGTACAGAAATTTGGTAATTAATTTAAAAGAATATGGTTCATTTTCAAAACCTACTAGAAATCCGAAATTACGGAATGAAGTTGCAGAACTAAATGTATTACAATCAGTTATTGAAAATCCTTCAACAAGTACACCATTCTGCAGGGACTTAGAGATGGAGATCAGGAGAGAAGATTACAATTTTGCCAATGGTATGTTAATCAACGTGAGAATAACAACGCTAATTTTCCAGCTACGATTTTGTGGTCTGACGAAAGCAGATTTACAAATAATGGCCTTTTCAATCGACACAATGTTCACTTTTGGGACCGTGAAAACCTCACGTTGTTAAGGAAAGTCGGCATCAAGTGAGATTTGGTTTAACGTCTGGTGTGGCATTTTAGGCGCTAAACTTATTGGGCCCATATTTTTTAACGAAACATTAAATAGTGAAAGGTATTTGAATTTACTACAAACTGATTTAGAAAATAAACTTGATGATTTAGCACTGAATATTAATATTAATATCTGCTTCCAACAAGATGGCGCCCCACCCCACAATTCAAACATCATCAGCGAATATCTTAATAATCGGTTTCCAAATTCATGGATTGGTAATCGAGGGCCGATTTTATGGCCACCCAGATCTCCAGACTTAACGTCCTTGGACTTTTTCCTTCGGGGCTACGTAAAAAATCGAGTGTACGTGCAAACATTTGAGAATGCCGAAGATCTTCGTGAAGCTGTTCTTGAAGCATTTGGTAGCATTAAACGCCAAAAACTACGCAGAGCAATTACGTCGACACTACGCAGGGCACAATTATGTTTAGAACGGAATGGTCAATTGTTTGAACATCTTTTATAATTGGATAATTATCTCCAATACTATTACCTGCTTAACTCTTGTTGTTATCTATTATTTGTCATTTTCTCATGTTTCACGGCCCACTTATTGTTAGAGTCTTTAATAAAATACATTTTTTTTAATTTCCTTTGTTGTTTTTAAAAATAGAGAGTACATGTGCTATATCATTGTAAAGAGGATAAAAAACACGATCAATTATTTGAAAGCCGACTTGTCGTTCCATAAGAAAAATTCAGTTTAGGGGTTGAAACTAAAAAATAGAAAATGCAAAAAAAATCCAAGTTGATATTTAAATTCTGCATAAAAAATATCTTAAGAAAGTGCAAATAAAATTTCAATGTCTAATATAACAAAAAAGATATTACAAGAAAAAGAAATTTGCCATTTTTCTTTTTCTTGCCATAAGTCTTAAAATACATGGAAATTTGGAAAATGGAGAGTGTCCTATAATTTCACTAATCCTGAGGATTAACCATTTAACCAAATCTGTATCTTTTATAATAAGAGAGATCCCCATGCTGGAAATGTTATCTGGGACACGTTGTATACAGGGTGTTTCAGTTATTTGTAGCAGGACTTTAACAGTCGATAGAGGTTTCAAAATTAAGACAAAAAGTTCATATAAACATAGGTTGCCAAACACTTAGTTTTGGAGATACAGGCTTTCAAAGTTTTAATTTTTTTTCAGTTCTTTTAATTTATCTTCAAAACTATTTAAAATAATAAATCCAAATTTAGTACACTTCTTAAACTCAATATTAAGAGTAGTTTAACGTTTATCAATATCTACAGGGTAGTACATTTTCTGGGGTGGTACACCTTTATCCCCCGAACTTTTTCATGCGATGCCTCTATAAAACCAAAAATTGAGATTGCCCATTTGATTTAGGAACTTTTATTCTTATGTTTTTTTTTCGGAAAATGCATAGTTTTTGAGATAAATTAGCTGTAATCCATGAACAGCTTCCAAATGGTAAGTAAAGAACGTCTGATGCTCCCGCAAAAATAGTGTGCCATGAAAAGAACAATAAAAAAAAAGAATCAAATTATGTCAATTCTCACGTTTTTTTGTCTCTTAATAAAAAGTAGTACTCCACTGATTTTTTCCTAACTTTTCAGTTGAATTAAATAAAGGAAAATAAAAGTAAAACAACAAAATAAATATTAAAAAAATACGTATTTATTGGAAAAAATTGGAAAGAATTTCTATTTAAGATTTTAACAAGAACGAAACGAACGAAATAAATAAATTAAACAAATAAACTTCACACCGACGAATATTAACTAAAAATTGTCTTATTTCATTACACGCATCCCCAATCCTATTAAAGAGTTCATCTCTTGTTGTCACAGGAGTTGCATACACCCTTTCTTTTAAATAGCCCCACACAAAAAAATCTAAGGGATTTAGGTCTGGAGACCTTGGCGGCCAGGGAACTGGGCCTGCACGACCGATCCATCTTGCTGGATAATGGTTGTCCAGCCAGTTTCTAACGATTCTGCTATAATGAGCTAGATAACCATCAAGCTGGAACCAAACCGTTCTTCGTAAATTTAAGGGAATATGTTCCCACATATTCCCATGTTCATTCTCTCTTAATTCCAAGAAAGCCGCAGCATTATCCGAGGTGGTAAAAAGTAGGGCCCAAAAAGGTGATTATTGTAAATACCTATCCAGACGTCCACACTAAATTCTTGTTGGAAATGTCTCGGGCGAACTACACGCGGATTTTCATGTGCCCAAACATGCTGGTTGTAAAAATTTACCACACCACCGCGAGTGATGCAGGATTCATCGGTCCATCAAACATTATTTAAAAAACCTGAATTTTTATTATTTTCAGCAAGAATCCATCGACAATACGCAACTTTACGTTCTGCATCCCCTGGTTGTAGTCCGTGAACAGGTTGTAGATGGTAAGGATATCGGTGATTCCGTCTTAAATTTCGGTGAATAGTAGTATTTGAGACTCCACCTAAAGCTACGGATACTCTTCTCACGCTAGTTGTGGGATCTCTGTCGAATTCCCGCAAAATTCATCGTGGAATATTTCTTTGCTGCCAATGATTATTATTTTGAGGACCATGCACATTATTTAACCCCTGACTTATAATTTGTTGGTGAACTCTTACAAATACTGAAGGATGCGGAGCTCTTTTAAAAGGAAATCTTCGCCTATATTCCCGGGATGCTGCTACTGAACTTCCATTTACAAAGCCATAAATAAAATGGATATCCTCTATTTCTTGATTAGAAAACAAAAATGGCATTTTAAAAGATCACTTTTGCAATAAAAATTAACACAATAAAATATGTAAATAAATTACATTCTTTCTTATGCACAAGTCGTATTTAACAATTTGATTCTTTTTTTTTATTGTTCTTTTCATGGCACACTATTTTTTGCGGGAGCATCAGACGTTCTTGACTTACCATTTGGAAGCTGTTCATGGATTACAGCTAATTTATCTCAAAAACTATGAATTTTTCGAAAAAAAAGCAGAAGACAAAAAAGTTCCTAAATCAAATGGGAAATCTAAATTTTTGGTTTATAAGAGTTACAGGCGTCGCATGAAAAATTTCGGGGGGGATAAAGGGTGTACCACCCCAGAAAATGTACTACCCTGTAGATATTGATAAACGTTAAATTACTCTTAATATTGAGTTTATGGAGTGTAATATGTGTACTAAATTTGGATGTAATATTTTAAATAGTTTTGAAGATAAATTAAAGGAACTGAAAAAAAATTAAAACTTTGAAACCCTGTAACAATCAAAATACACCCACGTACCACACAAAATTAGAAAACACCGAACGCGTTTCGATAGCTACGCGATCATCATCAGCGGTCGACTAGGGCGGACTAAAGAAAATTTCAATATATACCATCAGCGAGTAACGCTTCGTTGCTAATCTGGTGAAAGTGAAAGTGAAAGTTATGAAAGTTTAATGAGTTTAGAGTAGCCTTAAGGTCCTTGATCATCATTATTCATTAGAATTTGTTTGTTTTTGAAGATCTCTAAACTTTCATAACAATCAAGTTCGTTCTTATTACTAACATGTTTGATTAATGATACCTCATCTACTACATGATTTTTATCAAACATATGTAGGGCTACGGCAGACTTGTCCAAGCGGAAATGGTTAGATTTAGAAATTAAATGTCATTATTCAAAACTAACGAAGTTAGAATTAGAGGCTCACGATTTACATTTAAAACTGGTAACAGGTTTAAATACTAATGAATTTGATGAGTGGATTACTTTTTTGCATCACTTGGATAAGGTCATGATCATAAAGTTATTGCTAAAAGATTTATACATCAGAAGAATTTGTCAAAATTATGTAGATCCAACAAACATAACAAGCAGAATGGTAATGCCACAAACGAAAATATCATTATTAACAAATCTTCAGAGACCTTTAACAAAGAAGAAATAGATTTGTTAAATAAAGGTTTGAAATATAATCTTAATTTTAACAAACCTCCGTTGGAAAAAAGTCATAGTAGGCATAGAAAGTTCGATTAAATCATTGGATGAAAATTGCAAAAAGTACGTTAGACAAGCCAGTAAAATTCAAATTTCGGAATATGTCCAGCAGGAGTTAAAATTTAAATCATTCAGAACTTCGAATTGTTAAAGATCTCAAAAGTAAAAATTGTTTTTACCTCAAAGCAGATAAAGGTAATCAAGTAGTCATTTTTCATTACTTCAACTAGGAAGGTTTTATTAGCATGTAAAAGAGTTGTGTATGACTCTCTTAGGTTTCGACTAACGGTATCCAATCCGGTGCTACGTAGAATGTATTGCTTGCCTAAGATTCATAAACTAGGTAATGCTATGCGACCCATTGTTGCTGGTATTAATTCACCTACTTAACTGCTGTCCAAATGGTTGTCTAGTAAATTCCATAACCTCTACTGTCAACAGCCCAACTTCAGTGTGGCAAATTCGTATGAATTTATTGATAAAATTAAAAACATTGAACTTACAGAGAATGAAATTTTAGTCTCATTCGACGTTTGTTCACTGTTTCCGAGCGTTAGGAAACAAACACATAGGATTAAGGGTTAAGAACGTAACTACCTAAGATCTTTTCCAAAATTAATTTGAAAACAGTCACTACTTCAGATAATAGTTTGCAAACTCTTTTAGGCAATCCAAAAGATGAAGTGGATAAGCCGGATAGGTCGGGAATTTATAAGATTAATTGTAAAAATTGTGAACAAATATAAATAAACGACCCATCAAAATTCGCTTTAAAGAACATTTAGCTCATATAAAATACAAACGTTGGGACAAGTCTGCCGTAGCCCTACATATGTTTGATAAAAATCATGTAGTAGATGAGGTATCATTAACCAAACATGATAGTAATAACCACGAACTTGATTTTTATGAAAGTTTAGAGATCTTCAAAAACAAACAAATTCTAATGAATAATGATGATCAAGGACCTTTAGGCTACTCTGAACTCATTAAACTTTCATAACTTTCACTTTCAATTTCACCAGATTAGCAACGAAGCGTTACTCGCTGATGGTACATATGTTAGAAATTTTCTTTAGTCCGCCCTAGTCGACCGCTGATGATGATAACGTAGCTATCGAAACGCGTTCGGTGTTTTCTAATTTCGTGTGGTACGTAGGTGTATTTTGATTGTTACAAATCCTACCACAGTTCCAGTGTTCTAGATTTTTTATTTGAAACCCTGTAACTCCAAAACTAAGCGTTTGGCAACCTATGTTTATATGAACTTTTTGTCTAATTTTGAAAGCTCTGTCGACTATTAAAGTCCTGCTACAAAAAATATAATACAATTTATTTTAGGAACAGCTCTTCTTAAAAAGTTGGTAAGCAAGCATGCACAACCATGCATTTATTTCGGTTTAAATAAAGACAATATATCCGCGCAAATCATATCCTAGCCAGATGCCCCCTTCATAAAATAAATTAAACAAGGTAGACATAGAAAGGAACTCCAAAGAGGTATGTAACTTATTTAATATTGATATTTATGATTCAGCGGCTGAAGGCCTCACCACCTAAAGATACATTAACGTGAAGTAAATAGAAGTAAATACCAAGCTATTAATTTACTGAGGCAGTGTAACATATTTTACAATACAGTCAAAATAAATAGCGCTCCATCGAAGCCGGTTATTGAATTCATACACGAGTACCTTGAGTAAGTAGTATAAAACGTTAACAGCTTGTAAACCTGTACTAATACTTCACAAATATAACGCGGTGTGTGCGCAAAGCTGCTACATTATGCAATAAGCCCTGCAGAAGCCAAAAAAAATATACTACTTAGTTATATAGAGCACCTGTTAACAGCTGAAAGAAGGTTTCCACATTGTGTAGCAACTTGTAGGTACAGTACATAGGAGGGAGTGATACCCACTCGATTGCCGTTGTCGCTAATTTATTGTATTCCCAGGGCTCGTCACGTAATAAAGCAAACAACTCACCGTTAGCTTCATTTTCGTAAGAACCTTAAAGGTTTACGTGATTGGAATTCCTGTATATTAGGTAGAGATCGAGGCAAGAACGATAAAATCCCCTTTAACTACCTTGGGTACGGAGTCGTATGTCTATTGTTTTCCACTTCGATGATCAGTGCTGAAGAAGTGTACGATTACTATCTGAACCCAGGTTTCGCAAGGTGATTATGTACAACTACAAGAAAAAGAAACCTGAACACACGAAAGGTCACATAGTTTTGAACGAAACTTATATCCGTATAAAACGAAAGAATGCATTCTATTTAGTACAGTATTAAGTAAATGCTTAAAATTAAAGTTAGCTTAAACTGAAACGTGTCTTATGATTTGAATTTTGTAAAATTACAGAAAAATTTCCAACATCAGGCCTTCCATTTTAAATGGCAATATTGCATTTTGTTTGCAAAATCTGATTGAGCATTTCACTGTAGTCAAAAGTACTAGAGCGAAAAAGTTTCGTTGTGGAAGCCGTTTACAAGTTATTGTTGCTTACCTGTCACGTAAACTTATAACCATGGTATCGTGGTGCTGTAACAGTATACAAACTTCAATAGTTTATCAATTCATATTTTCCGAACTAAGGCTTTTTGTTCGGTTTTCTCCTTTCTTTTTACTGCAAGGTGGATCGAATAACCCCACAAGAGCAGATTGAATTAATTTTTCTACACATTAGAGGCATGAGTTTGAGGGCAGCTTGCACTGAATTTCATTTCAACCATCCGGATAAACCACGTCCAAATCCAGAAGTTTTGAGATACAATTTAGAAAAATTAAAAGCTCCAGGAAGTACGCGTAAGGGTGCGGAGAACGTATAAAGATACTGAGGAGCAGATCCTGTTGAAGAATGTGGAAAATCCACATAGTTCGACAAATAAAATTGCGTAAGAAGTGGGTTGTCCACAAACTAAAGTCTGGACGACCAAAAATTGTATCCCTATAAAATGATGTGTCCAGGAATTGCACAATGACGACTGCGACAGAAGAATTGAATTTTGCGACTGGATTGTAGAAAAAAAAGCAGCAGGAACCGGAGTTTGGGAACTCAAAATAATCCTACAGTTAATGGGTTGGAAGTTTTTAATGGCTTCAACAATGTGCTGCGTATTCTAAATCGATAGTGTCATACCCCTTGAACGCCTTCTTTTATCTACGCCAGTGGTGAGTCCCATAAAAATATGGAGCATGAGGCACTATTATCATGTACCAATCTTGAAATAATTAGGTTAAGGTCTTGATTTCTTTTTAACACCCTGTATCTTGCAAACTGTAATGAGGAGCGCACCGTCCTGTTGATACCAAGGTCTGCTGTCGGTATCCTGTTGTAAAATTGTAAATACCTTGCGCTAGTCACGTTGTCATAAAAAATACGGACCAAAAATTCAGTTTCTGACTAACGTTCACTTTTCTTGGATGCTGAGTAAGTAACTCCTTCATTCACCGGTGATTCTGTGAAGCCCAATACCTACAGTTCTGTCTATTGACAGTGCCCCTGGTAAAAAGTAGCTTTATCCGAAAAAATAATATTTTTAACAAACATGTTGTCGATTAAAATCATCCTCTGATAATCCTTCAGTCAATGTAACTTCGTAAGGGTGAAATTTGTGTTTATGTAAAACATTAAGCACTGTAGTATGACTTAAATTCATGTTCAAATCAATCTGACGAGAACTAGAATGTTGATTTTCTTCAACTCTTAACTAAATGTCAAATTGTGAATGTTCGGCGGTCGGTTCTGAGTTTGTCACGTACACGTCCATGGTTACACCCCGATTCAGCGGTTCCCGATTGGGCGGTACCCGTTTCAGCGGTCCTGTTTCAGCAGCCCCCGTTTCAGCGGCGACCTGTTACAGCGGTTCGTTTTAGCGGTCACCCGCTTCAGCGTCTTTCGGCGGTATACCTTTTGCAGCTTTGCACTATTTTGAAAGGGTAAAAGGATGGGAGCTCACCCTTCGAAATTATTTTTTCTAACATTATGTTTTCTCGTTTTTCATAATTTACTTTAAGTTGGTAGTGAAATAGAAACATAGGTAAATGATACTGCGGGGTTGCTGAGGTTGTAACTTATACCACGAATATATTCTTGAACGTTTATTTGTCCATTGTCATACTGTCCTTGCAATCGTTCTATGCGTTGGTTAATTTGCACATACACTAGTAGGATTAGTCACATTTTGGCCACCCCCGATTTGCTGTAATGTAGTTGTTGTTACAGCTTGCTCTAAAATCAGTTTGTTAATGAATTCGTATATATTGTGGTGATATTTTCCCACTAATTTTGTAAAACGGTTATGCCAACCCTCCACATCGTTGTTGGTTCGTCTACTCATGCCATACATATTCCACAACGATGGCTCAGTGGCGTGTAACCATTGAGTACGAAAATAGTTATACAAAGGTAACAACAGTGTTGGAGCCTCATCTGCTAACTCGTCGAAAGTATTTTCAATGTAATTCGTGGGAACAAATGCTAGTGCGAGTAACATGCGACAGTGCGTCCGAACATTCTCGTTGTTATTGTAGGCTTGAGGTAGTCCATTTCGTTGAATAGAACGGAATATGGATTGACAAAAGTGGAAGTAACATCCTCGAATTCTTGCCATGGGATATTCGTGCTGCATTGCGGGAATCAGTCCAGTTTCAAAATCAATAGTTATGATGTTGGGATGAATTTGGAAACCGTTAGCAATACATATGTCCTTTATGATACGAAAGACACTCACATGCATATTTCTGGATTTTTCTGAAAGTATGCAATACACCATTGGTAAAACCTTGTTGTCTGCCAAACTGTGTATGGTAAACACTTGTTGATAAAACGGCGGGGCAACACTAAATGTACCGTCCACAAACCAGTGTGTATCATTAGACAGCTTTCTTATATTTTCGATTGTTGCAAACATAAGTATCGACCTATCTTCACTTTCGTGCGCAAGGAAATTTTCACCAGTAACTGTTCGTCTCAAATTGCCCGGAATCCTCACTTCGTTCAAATTTTTTGGCAGAGGGGGATAATTTGTATGTCGTGCACGATATAATACACCATCAGCAGAACGCAAAGTTGGAAATACAGCGGCTAATGCAGGTCTAGTCGAAACTGTGGCAACTGCTTCTTGGTACACTGTCGAAGTTGGTACTCTACCGGTTCTTGCACGGTCTTTTATTTCACTCAAAATCTTTTTCAGATCAGCACTTTCAGGATCTGCTATATAGTTATGTTCTCCTCGCTCTTGTGGTGTAGTGTTGTTTGGAAGAGTCCAAAGTTTTCCGTTGCAACCCTCCGTCAAGCAACGCCAACGTTTTCGATTTTCTGAAACTTGGTCCACGCGATAACAGAAACCGCGGTAACTACAAGCCTCAGCATTTCTTTTAGTTTTAAAGAGATCCATTTTTTACCAGAGACACGCTGAAGTAACTGTACCTAATGCACTGTGAAATACAATGACAGAACGGAACTGAAAGAATTTTAATATTTATTAACTATTTATACCTAATTGCAAAACATCCCCCGAATATTTAGAGAAATAACATAATATTCTAAGAAATTGAATAAACTTAAACATCACTATCTGCAATTAGGGTAATTACCTAATGAACATCCAGATTGACATGATAATTGCTTTTACAACAATTAACATTGGTCATGAGTAACATTCCAAAGTAATAATCCACTACGCTAATAGCTGTTTAATTGTTCAACCCTCATTCGTATAATGCATTATATTAGTTTGTAATTACTTTATTATAAATATTTCTTATCTCAAAAGGTATTAATAATGATAATAGCAGTAACTTTCTGATCAAAAAATTCTTGTAACTTCATAATAAATCAAATAACTTTCCAAAAATGAATTTTTCGGGTTCCTTCTCTGCACTGCACAAAACGAACCTACGACAAAAAAGATGCGGCAAAAACGTCGCGCGTCAAAAGGACACGGTTTATTCCATGAAAAAGTTGATTTGAAAGTATTAAAATGTGAACTATTAATTAAAACTAACTTATTCATATAGAATATAACCAATAATTACATTTTGTGACAACTGTATTTTTTATTCTTTTTTTATGAACAACCAAAGTACTTGATAAGTTAATTCATTTTTGGTCGACGTTATGCTAACAAACAGGTCAACTTTCTTGCTAAAACGGGGTCCGTTAGAACACCGCTGAAATAGTCGAAACGGCGCCGCCGAAACGGCACCGCCGAGACACCGCTGAAACGGACCGCTGAAACAAGCTGAATGCCGCTGAATCGTTATTCCACGTCCATGTACTCTGTATTTACTTAAAATTTTACTAACTGTAGAATAGGTGGACGATCTTGATGAGCTTCATTGAAGAGAGCGCCGACTTCCACTGCAATTCTCCTCTTATCTCCATAACCTTACACCATAAGAATCCCCGTGCGATCCCTTTCCGACACATTATGACTAAGGCTAGATTTCCGATAACAGAAAAAGCACAAGCATCAAATTTACCTACAGCAAAATTGACGCAACAGACATTAAATTAATTATTTCAATGCTTTCTAGGTAATATTAAAATAAAGCAATCTTCACAATTAAAACCTTATTTGCACTTCTTTCGAAACTTGTTCACGTAACATATTAATATTTTTGAACTACAACAAAGGTTATATTCAACAAAAAACAAGGGTTGTCGGTTAAAATAGTCCCCCTTTGGCCTCTTCAACGTACACCACTGTAAATGGAATTAAAGTACATATATCAAAATACGATAAGTTTAAAATACCGTTTGATCCCTTCGAGCATTTTTCCGAGATAAACGTATTTTGCCAGACATTTCAGGCGTTCCAAACTTTTTCCACACTATATACAGGGTGTCTCAGAAACATGTTGCCAATTGTTATAAAGATGAATTAATATTTTGCTTATAAACATGTCGAAATGAGTCGTTAAGGCATACGAAGAAGTGTTAAAATGCAGAATGTTCGATTTACGACTTTTGTATTTTTAATATTTATTAAATAAGAAAACAATAAAACATTATATTAGTTGTTCAAAATTGCGACCATCGACACGATTTTGGTTGCTCCAAATATGAGTACTGCGGTCTTTGAAGTAACTGTCTCTAGTAAAACAAGCTTCTTTGATAAGCTTTTTAAATTTTGTTTTTCTTCCATCTCCACTGATCGAGTCGTTCTTGCTGACTTGTACCTACATTTGGTTTAAAATTTCTTTTCCATTTCCTCAAAACTGAAATGTTTCATAGCAAAAGAACTTTTCTTCAATTATCAAAATTGTTCAAATTTTGAATGACGTTTTGAATGTCACTTTGATTTTGTAAATTTCAAATAGTTGTTATTTTAAAGTGATAATTTAAGTAAAGAAGAATTCTTTTACTATGGAACATTTTAGTTTTGAGGAAATTGATATGCATCTGATTTATGGAGAAGCAAGATGCAATAGCAGGGAAGCAGCACGGATATACGCTTATGGCCGCAATTTTGAACAACTAATACAATGTTTTATTGTTTTTCTTATTTAATAAATATTAAAAATACAAAAGTCGTAAATGCGAACATTCTGCAATTTTTAACACTTTTCGTCTAGTGCCTTAACGACTCATTTCCGGACATACGTTTATAAGGCAAAAGTACTTAATTCATCGGCCTTATAACTTAAAGTTTATATATATATATATATATATATATATATATATATATATATATATATATATATATATATATATATATATATATATATATATATATATATATATATATATATATATATATATATATATATATATATATATATATATATATATATATATATAATGTACAGCTCCGTCACGAAATCTGGCGTGAGCAATTTATGCGTAGAAGGCGCATTTTGTGTTCGGATTCCATAAGCGTACTGTCACTACGGTTATTAGATACTTTTGAATCTTGTTTTTAAAAAAAAATTATGGATAATTTGTCTTTATTTAACTTGGGATCATTTCTCTTAATTAAACCTATAAAGTATTTGGTATAAAGAAACAACACAAATTAAAAATAAATATATTCCGCGAAATTTTTAAATATTGCTACGTAAATAGGCCATAGCATAAATTCACAATGTTGCTTTGTTTATTACTTAGTCACTATCACTAAATTCTAAGTCTTCACTATCAGTATCATCATTAACATCTGTAATTAATTCTTCGACTTGAATATCTTTTATATTATCCGTTGCTATATAATTATCTTCCTTACTTACAACTGTGGAACAGAGTTTTTGCCAATCGTCCTCGGTTATGTTGCCACTCTTCTTGCAGTAGACTATGCACTTCGTCTAATTTAAAAGCAATATTTTGGACGAGATAATGGAGGTGACGCTTTGGTGGGTTTTAGATTCAAAATCTAAAACGATTTCTGAATTACAGGAGAAGCGGTAAGAAATTAATTATTAAACTACATCGGACCATTTTTCTGTAACATAAACGGATAAATTAAAATAATTAAATTGCGGATTTTCGTACAGATTTCTGGATCTTTACAACATACTGAGACAGTGATTCATAGCAATTCTTGTCATCCTTATAATTACAAAATGGCGACTGTTAACATTAGAAATACGGCAAAATTTATTTACCTATCAATACGATACCGGTCAGATTGGCCAGAGTTTAGAATTACATCTAAGGCAAAATAATAAACCCAAACTCTGAAAATTTTTGTTATGAATGTACTAATACACAATGAGTTATCAAATAGATCCTAATATATAATTTCTTTAGTCATAATGCCAACGCATTTCCCACATACTACTTTTTTACAGATTTTGCAATTATCTTTTGATTTATTGGCAGATTTTTAGTATGGCAATGCCTTCGCTTGTTTGTTGATATGTAGGATCTTCTTGTACGTACATACCCACTCCTGAGTTCATCGGCGAGTTTCAAAATATATTTTCGACTACTTATGTTTTTGAGTTAGTACACAAATTGTAAATTATCCATGAATTTACTACTGCTAAGTCAAGTATATTGAAAAATACTTGTAGAGGCCACCTCCTGGAAGACGATTTGGTTGTATAATTCCTTGCCATTTGGTCCAACTTTAGCATTGTTGTAGAATGTTACAGTTTCTGGTAGTTTCTTCTGCCCCTCATCAATCAATGGAAATTTATAGATACTACTGAGAATGCATAGATTTTTCGATATTTTCGCTTTCCAACTTGTTAGAGAAATATCGTCACATACAGAAACCTTCATAGAATACGGCGTGCCCAAGATAAGGATGAACATCATGCGGATGTTGAAAATGGTAAGAGATACGAAGGCGGTTTAATTAGAGAAAAAATGTATAATTTAGGGTATGTTCACATGTAGTTTGCAAAAGTTCATTATTGTTTATCGTTTCCGAGATTTAAAACAAAATGCGATTTTTGGGTTTTTCCTTTTTCGTAATTCCTTAATTTATTTTAAAAGATTTTTAAAAACCAATTGCTCTTTTTGAATTCTATTAGATGACATTTTCAAATTTTTTATTCGACCTTTCGTCTCCGAAAACCACCATCAACTTTATTTTTTAAATTGAATTTAAGCATGTATTACACTTTATGGTTTTGGAGCTGAAAAATTCGGTTGTTCATTTTTACATTTTTCATATGACATAAGTTAATATTAATTTAGTTTTATTACGTTGGATCGTTGTTTGATTTGTAGGTATTTTAAGTTGTTTTTATTACCATTACTTCGTGGCTTGTTTTTTGGGTTTGTTTAGCTAATTTATAATTATAATTAATCAATTCGATATGTTGATATGCTATATCTTGTCCCACAGAGTTGTGTAGTTACTCAGCTGATGTATTTGGATAAGTATCCTGAGCGAAGGCAACCTGGTAAATCCGTTTTTAGACGTTTAGTATCTAATCTAAAAGAATTTGGTTCATTTACAAAACCTGTTCTATCCCGTCAGATGACGAAAAAACTAATACTGTTTTACAAGGGGTTGTTGAAAACCCTGAAATGTTGGCAAGACAAATTGAACATCGTACTGGTATAGCTAATTCTGCAGCACAATTCATTTTAAATACGAAGTTTCATGCATGTAAATTTCGAGTTAGTTAGGGCTTAGACCATCTGATTAGGAGCGGCGAGCAGGTTTTTGCGAATGCAAACGGTATACTAGAAAATGTGACGAAGATCTAAATTTTCGTTTTAAAATAATTTAGTCTGATGAAAGCATGATAACCAACAACGGAATTTTCAAACATCATTAGGCAAAACAAAATCCTTATTTAAAAAAAGAATCAAGAGATCAGCATAGATTTGAATTTATTATGTGGATGCGCATTTTAGGACGAAGAATAATACGACCTTTTATTTACCACAACAATTTAAATGCCGAACGATATCTCTCCTTGCAAAGGACTGATTTGGAAAATGCCTGGGTGAATTATCTCTAGTTGCCTCTAGCACTTGTTAACAAATGTTGGTTTCAACGAGATGGTGCCCCAGCACATAACTCAAGAAATTCACACGACTATCTGTCATTGCGGTTTACAGAACAATGCAGTAGCTTGGCCAGCCTGATCACCCGATTTAAGTCCGTCGGATTTTTTCTGTGGGGTTACCTGAAAAACCAAGTGTTTGTTGGGAGTTTTGAAAATGAAGAGCAGTAGTTATGGCAGCAGTTAATACAATTTCGCTAGAAATGCTAGACTGTATTTTAAATTCTTCAGTAACGAGAGCGTACCTGTGTCTAGAAAATAACGGGAACCAATTTGAACAGTTATTGTAATTATTTACCTTTAATTAAATGGGATTAAAAGATTCGAGTTGTTAAATTTGTACATAAAAAAATATTGTCAAATAGTAGTATTAATCCGAATTTTCCTAAAATTAGCTTCAAAACCATAATGTGTAATACGTGGTTAAATTCATAATAAAAAATACTATCGAATACAGGGTGTTTCGTTGGTTGCGGCGATTTTCTCGGAGACGAAACTCCGAATAAAAAATTGAAAACGCCATCTAATAGAATTCAAAAAGTGATAATGAAGAAGTACGTTTGGTTTTAAAAATCTTTTAAAATAAATGAAGGAATTTCGGAAAGAAAACCCAAAAATGCACTTTGTTTTAAATCTTGGAAACCATAAACAATAATGAACTTTTGAAAACTACATGTGAACATGCCCTAAATTATTCAACTTTTCTCTAATTGAACCGCCTTCGTGTCTCTTACCGTTTTCATGATCCCATGCTGTTCATGCTTATCTTGGGCACGTTGTAGAAATCTTTCCTCGTAAAGATCTTCTACATCGGTTCACAGTTCCAACGATTCTTTTTGCAAACTTTGGCCAAATTGAGAATGTAAAATGTTATCTACATTCCTCCCCTTCTATTAATGTCATCACTGTATGTTCAAATAATAACATATTAATTAGTCTTGAATCATCCTTACACAAGTAAGGAAATCCATTCAACATATATTTTGTTTCAACGTCACCTGCAATCCAATACTTTATACTAAACTTATCTGGTTTATTACTCATATAGTGGGTGAATGGACATCTGGCTTTTGAAGGAAATACTTGTTCATCAATTGTAATGTTTGCTCTTGGTTTATAGCATATAATACAGTTACTCACAAATTTATTCTATACTTCAGATACTGCCGCAAATTTATTAGATTTTGAGGATCTCGACGAGTTGATTTTAAGTCGAATCGAATAAATCGCTTTATGTGGTTGAATTTATCTCTCGATGTTGTATCACAAAAGAAATTAGGCCCCCATGTTTTGTTACACAATTGATTTAATAAAAGTGTTTAACCCCATAGATCCCACGAGCGTACAAACAAGATATAAACGAGTCTAGTTCTTCCAAAGAACCTGTTGTCTGATTGCTCCAGCTTCAGGACAGTTCCTAATATTACGCGTCATGGAATTGTCAATAAAAAGTACCCAAGAACTTGCACAAGTATTCTCAACGTCTCGTTTAGCATATCCGTTGGCCCAGCTTTTTCCCTAAGTATGTTATAACGAGATATACGTTCACAACCGTTATTCAAAACATTCATAATTTTCCATTCATTACCGTCAGCTGCATCATTCTACAACAATGTTTGATCTTCCTGAAAGCTGGATAAATACTTATCTTCGTCACCATCACTACTACGTAGGATGTACCCTCTCTGATGACACTACACTATTATTACTAGGATTATCACCGTCGAAATCGTACAAATTTAAATTATCAGTTTCATATTGCAGTTCCGCTTCAACAAGATGTTTCGACATCTTGAACGTAAAGTACCTAACTAAAGTTGTTGATTCGATGTGTACGAGTATTTATACTTACCACTTTTTCAAAACTTCTAGGAAGTGGATAGTCATTATTGGAAACTATTTCACTTCTTGGAAGTTAATTAGCGGTTAATATGATTGTGCTGTCATAATGACCGCAGCCGTACTATGAAAAGCAAAGCAGTTATATGCACAATGCAAACAAAAAATCCTAAGAAATCATTAGTCACTTTTAGGAAAAGTAATAAAACTTTGTTAAAATTCGAAGGATAGAAAAAAAATTAGAAGGAATTAAAGTTGAGATCGGTCATTTCGACCGCATTCCTACTTCTAGTGTTAACAACTACATTCATACTCTTTTAACTATTACTATGTGAAAAACAAATTTTGAAGTAGAATTAAACATAACTAAACAAATTGACGTAAATAATGGTTACACAGAATCTGAAGTCAATAGAATTTTAAATAAGAATGGATACAAAAATGCATTAAAGTTAGTTTACACTGTTCAACCGAAAATTAGAAAACCTATTAAAAAGTTAAATTATATAGGTAAACGTACAGAAATAATATCTCATCAACTTAAAAAACTTGATTTGAATATAGCTACAAACGTAACAATACTTTAGGAAAACACATAAAAAACCATAAATCCAAAAATCAGAAGCAAAACAATTCTGGGGTATACAGACTAAATTGCGGGAGTTGTATACTACATAGGACAAACAGGTAGAAGTTTTAGCAAACGTATTTCCAAACATGTTAGTTCATATAAAAACAATATTCTAACTATGTGTCAGATTTGAACTTAGAAAAACATATTTTAGATAATAATTTTGAAATTTGCAAATAAAAGTAAAGGATTAGATGTTTTAGAATCACTGTGTGTCGAAGCAATTGATATTCAATAAATTAGTTTGTAGAAATTAGAAACTCTTTCGTTTTGTTTTTAGTGTGCTTTGTATTGAAATCGGCCTTAATTAATTACCCTTGATCTATTAGTAACCATTTTGATAACTTTTTGTATTGAAACCGACCGCACTATACAACAGCAAACATCTTTCTACAATTTTTATTCAATAAATTAGTTTGTGGAAATTAGAAACTATTTCGTTTCATTTTGAGTGTGAATATGAATTTCCATCAATCAAAAACCAGCACAATTCAATTTTCAATAAAAAGGTTATAAGAAAAGTAACTAAAAAAGGTATTTTTTTTAAAAGGTATCTAAACAAAATTATTAAAACATTTACTGAATTAAATATTAAATCGAGCTTAATAAAAATATTTCAGCGTACAAAAGGCACAATTAGTAAAAAAAACATAATTTTCCGTCAGTCTTATAATTTATGTGCATTATTACTCCTTTCTAACAGAATTTCTTAAAAAATATCGACAAACTGGGCTTCTATTACTTTTTAACTTTGAAGTAATTGCAATTTACAGCACGCTCCGTGCTTTCTTAATTGAAGAGAATTTTATTTTGTTTTTTAGAAACTCATTTAAAAGCATCATTCAATAACTTTATTTCAATTTTCTTATTCTCCAAGTTACATGAACATTATTCAAATAGCATTAAGACTTGAAGTGCTACTTGTCAATTTTCTTTAAATGCAGTTTGCTGTTTGTAGGTCTTAGTGCCTAGTAACAAATAAAATCCTAAAAGCGTATATCAATTGTAATCAAATTATTCCTGCCTTTCAGGAATAAATCTAATTCACTTTAAATACTAAACGTACGTTTGCACTTAAATTCTTAAGTAAGGTGGTTTATACAAAGGGCAAGTACTGAAGTTGATAAAACGAGTACAAAACACAAGTTGCGAATACAATAATGAAAATAAATTCTACCTCCACAAAGCAAAATGTGAGGAACATCGCACAGAAACACTGACTAATTTTGTAAGGATAGACTGTAACGTTAACAATGAAATCTATAAATTAACAACATTTTGAGAATAAAGAAAAAAAGAAAGGATTATGGAACACAAAAATAAATTAAGGTTGGTAAATCGGGAACAATTATTTATAAACAATGGCCTAACAAAGAAGGAGATTCATGGATAATTCGGCAAGAGAAAAATAAGAGGAAATTAACTGGAATTGGATTTCATCAAATAATAATAGATAAATTTTATATAAAAAGTGAGAATACAATGTATTCGGGAAACATTTCGTAATAAATCAAATGTAGGGAAAACAAATTAATCCATTCGAATTAAAGATAGATTTATCATTTTACGATATTATTTAATTCCTCCTTCTTACTAAATTAGTATGTGTACTCGCACAATTTAGATTTCTAAAAAAAATTTTGATTGTGAAAATATACAAAAATAAATATGAATTGCAATCAATTTTTTTGCCGACAGTTACTAAACATTAACCTTTAATGACACTGAAATGTAAATTTTACTACCCACGCAGTAAAAAGCTAATTCTATGGTATTTTATTGTGGGTCAAGATCTAGGAATAGCGGAATTCCAAGCATCATTATGTGCACAAACTACTTTAGTTATTGGCACTATCCCTGGTAGAATTTTGCTTTAAATTAAGAGAAATAATGGAAAAAATAAGTTTAATATAGCTTGAGATGAGTTTTTCTAGAAGCACTCTAGGAGAGTGTCTATTTACATACTATTATACAGGGTGGCCAAACGTGGAGGGGTTGGAAGATTGTATAAAGACGAAATAAGTTAGAGAAATGATTTTTCGACCAGGGGTAGATATCAATAGGCACTACATTTTAAAACTATTTTTGATCATACAAGATATTTCATGTTATTGGGGCAAACTAAACTTATACTTTTTAAATGGAACACCCTATATATTATTATTAAATGGCAGAAAATTGTTTCTTAAGTTTCAGATTTTTTTTTATAAAATACAGGGCGTGTCACTGTTTGTAAAAACAACTATTTTTTTAATTTTTTCATGAATGTTTGATATTGTTTCTTTTTCATGAAGCATGTCTTATACCTAAAATTAATAATTTAAAAACATTTTCAGTTTATTTGTGAAATTGCGATTGTAATACAAAAATACTGAAAATAGAGGTATTAAGAGTTAAGAATTAATATAACAATTAAAAATTCATTTAATAAATTATTTTAAATTTAACAGACCTTTTTGAGCAAAAAAGAAAGAGTAAACCTATAAACGTGAAATCAATTTGTTTGATGTGCATATGAATTTAATTCTGATTTGACTAACACAACATAACCTCGATTTGTTTGTTTATCCTTTGACTGTTTCATCATTTCCTACATTTACTTCTTTTAATCATCATTTATTACACACATTAAACCAGTTCTAGTTTTCACAAAATAATCACCACAAATAAGTAATTTTATTTTGGAATTCTGCCAATGTCGGGGTATATTTTCTAATTATAATGAAAATTAGTGTGACTCATGTTTTTCATATTACATCATATGATTGTATGTGATGACGTAGCGGTAAACACTCCTGGCGAGCATACCATACAACTGTTTACGCTGACGTCACGGGACGTATAGAAATGCTTATGCTATCGCGGTTGAAAATAAATCAGTATAGAAAATCAATACCGAAAAAATGCATTTACTAGTTAAAAAATAATACATTTGATAATAAAGATGTAATTACATTCTAATTGCAGTAAATTAGAAAATTTTCAGTTATGGATTCTGATGGTTAATAGTTGCATTTTCAAATAAATAATATACAAAAATTATATTGAAAAAATATTACAATATATGCAATTATCCGCATTAGGCTTATCCATAAATAACATTGGGCATGACGCACCAGTTAATAAATAATGGAATTTACTAATAAATACGTAATTACATTGCCTTTAAAAAATCGACATTGAAAAATTATACTATTTAAAAAATAGTTCGATAATAAGCATGAATTATTTTATTACGTTAAAAGAAGCAAATAGATGTTTGTTAAATATATAAAAAGCAAAAACATTCAGAATAATCTCTAAAGCAATACCCAGTTTAGTACATAAAAATAATAAATGCTATAATTATTATAAACCCTATAATAAAGAATAGAATGGTGATATTATATCTAGGAAGTAGTTGACTCCAGAATGTCTCCAAAATTTAAAATGGCACCATATATCGAAAAAGTTGAAAATATATTTACAAAAGAAGAAGAAAGTTTTAAAGAAAAAACTATTTTATTCACAATTAGTTTGTAACATACCGTTTTTTTTTAACCATTTCAAGGTTAAAAAGAGAATGATTCTACGGGTTTACTTTAACCGGTCAGTAATAACAAAAAAAGGAGCCAGTAATGAGCTGAAGCGGTCAGTACTTGACCACTTTCCAACCTGTGGGGGAACTACTACCGATTTAAACTATCAATGTCAAATTGACAACGTGCCAATTTTAATAAGGGGCCAAGACCATTTTTTCTCACGTGCGTAGATGGTGAATGAACACAAGCAATAGGTGGAAACAAACAACACGTTTTCATTAATAAGCATATTTAATAAGTGAATGACTGATAACAAATAACGACAAAACCAATAGAAAAACAGTAAGCATAACATTAAAGTAAAAATTAAAGGTCGCATTGTCACGACCTTCAATATTACACGAGAAGCCGTGATGGATGTATTCCAAAATTTTTTTATTTTAACTGTATAATGTTGCTTGTTGTGAATAAAATTGTATGCAAACCTTGGCAAAAGTACTATTCCCCTCTCTCGACTTCTCTCGACAGGAATGGAACACTTTCCGCCTCCACATGTAATGTACTATTATTACTCGCACCCCTTATATTTGGCTAAAATTATTAAATTTGAAATTCATTCTTAACAAACAAAATAATATCACCATACAATTATGTATTATGGGGTTTATAATAATTTTTTTTCTGATCTGCTTCCATTTTGATACTCTAACAGACCTATTAAGAAATGCGACGTCATCATCTCCAATGTCATTATAACCATTAATTCACGGAACATTTTACAAAAATTTTTAGGTTTACGAACCTTGATCTGGAATTATGTCATGCTTGTCACTTTACAAAATGTGACAAAAACAGCATGCGTCTAGTGGAAAATTTTGATGTGACGAAATTCGCGACCATATGTTTGTCATTTTCACGTACATGCAAGATTATTCTAATTATGTTCATTTTTGTGTTTTCTGACAGAATTTGGGTAAAACAAAAAGCCACTATCAAATTTTTACTTTTAAAATTCAGACACTACCAACCGTCACAAAAATCCTTTAAATTAACTAAAGTAAAAAAGTTTGTTTAAAAAAAGGGCAAATTACAAGAAATAACTTTTTACGACTTACCATTCTTTAAAAAAAAATACTGATATATCAGAAAAATCTAACAAACGATTACCGAGATATATGGATTGTTCCATACATTGGATTGACCCTGTATATTACTTTCACAATACAAAATTTGCATATTATCCACGCCAGGAAAGTTTACCGCTACGTCATCACATACAATCATATGTAATATGAAATGAGTCATTATCGTATAATAAATGATTGAATATAATAATCAATAATTTATTGTATTTATGAAATTAGAGAACGTTGATTATCGTAATGATAACGGTTGAAAAACGATATCCTTGAAATTAGTACGTTATTTTTGCAGCCTGCAGGTTATGTAGGTTATAACACATTGCTGCCCTATTACAAACAATGCAACATTCAACAAAATGTAAACATTTAATAATTGAAGCGCAATTATAAAAACAGGAGAATGGTTGTGTTGTAAGTTGTACAGTTGATAATTTGAAAATTCTATTTATAGGTTAAACAATTTGCATGGCTAGTCCGTTTCATAATTGCTTATTGTTCTTACCAACTCAGTAGCAATGACGGCACACAATGAGATGGTAACATTATTATTACACAAAATGGATGTTAAGTTGTAAGGAATAATTTATGTATACATCACATCTTGTATATTAGAATAATAATAAAAAATCTAGTAAATAGTAAATGTCAAAAAATAGTTAAGGTGATACAAAAAGTTGTTCTAAATCATTACTATTATCCATTAAGAACCGAAGATATCTAAAAGTTAAGATACGTGCCTAAATAAAATAGAACTATTATTCGTGCGAAGATTACATTTAATGTGGGAAATGTGTGATTAACATCTTGAAAAGCATTTTACAAAATATTGTACTTACATAGTTGAAATACATTACTAATAGAAATTTATTGTATTAAATATGAACTAACACACTTGTATTACTAATTGTAGGTTGTAGAAACATGGTTGCTAAAGTGTTAAACTTCTAATCGGAGTACTATCTACTCCGAGCTTTCAGAATCGTTTCCGGTATTAATAATCAGTTTGTCAACTGTGATGTTTCGTTTATACCATTGCTTTATTGTTTCTTCAATATGTCGCACACAATTAGCCCATAATGATTTTAATTAAAAGAGTTTACTTGCCGACGATTAGGTGAATTGGTCTCTTTAATGTATTGTTTAAGAAATTTAATTTGCATTTCCACGATGTAACTTTTTCAATAAAGCTCTACGGACTTTTTTGAATTTAAATCCTAGCGACTGAATTGCTCGATGAAGACTTCTGCATTTAAACTTGCAACTGTGACATTTTTTTCTGTAAATAAATTAGTATGTCAAATATGTGTAAAAGATTGTGATGTTCTATTACTCACTTTGTGCATACATACTTGTATAACGTATTCCTTACGCCCATTTTGGATGTTTCAGGTAGATCGTCAGATTTTGTTTTCTTGCGTGGTAGATTTTTTGCCGGACTTGTAAAACAGGGTTAGATGCAGCTCGAGACTTGATATTTCTCCCTGTCTTCTCAGATATACCCAAAACGCTTGTCACACGCTGCAATTTCATGACTGTAATGAATTAAGATATAAACACTCAATGCCATACTTACTTCTTGGACAGCAGATACTGATATCAGGGACCCCAATTTTCTTTAAAGTATGTAATAAATGATGATTAAAAGAAGTAAATGTGGGAAATGAGGAAACAAAGGATAAACAAACAAATGGAGGTTATGTAGTATTAGTCAAATGAGTATTAAATTGATATGCATATAAAACAAATTGATTTCGCGTTTATAGGTCTACTCTTTCTACTACATTTGCTTATTCATTACCGTATGTCGATTTAGTCAGATGCACTACGAATGTTCACCATCCTTACTTAATTCACTGTTTTATATGAGAAGACAGTACTTTGTACATTTAATGTACGAGCAAATATCAATAAGTGAAAAATATGCTTCTGGCGACTAATTAACTCTCTTATTTGCTTGTTATATACCACGAATACGCTGGCTACATCAAGTCATCATAGACTTGCATGATTACTGCGTACATACTTAGTATGTGCACAATATTATGATGGCGTAGTTACTTCATCCTCACAACCATAACCCCGTTCCTTTCGATTCTATTCTGACCCATCCTCGATAGCGTATGAATAGCGTAAGCGTACCGTTAATACGAGATAGTGTTAGAAATCAAGAAGCTCACCTCTCCCCTCTTGACAAGGGTAGGAACAAGTAGACTTTTATACTTTGTGACTGTAAGCGGTTTGAGTATACACAACAAGGATAAATAAATAATCACGCAATTAATAATAAAAGGCTCGGAAGAACGTAAGGTAGTGCCAAAAGAAAAAAGTACATCACGTATATTTTGCATAGAAGCGATTGATGTTATGTCACTATTAAATCAACGAAAATAATAAAGCAATAAAAGTATACAATTTTAAGCACATTTATCACATTATGATGTCATTCTTGAAGCTTAAATCTGATCGCAACATATCTCGCTAAACTTGATTACCCCTTAACTATATTCACCGTATGGGGTTGAAAGATAAATTCACACTACCCCTAAAATCTTTTGTTATTTTTGCTCCAATTTTCCTACATAAATCCAACTTTAACAAATTATAAATAAAAGTCCACAGAGTACGTTGAAACAGTTCTATTTATCTTGATAAAAAAACAATATAAATTTGGTAAAAAATAAAGTGCCTTCTTACAATACGAAACCTTATAATAGTAATAATAATGCGTACTGACACGGATATAATACCAACATAAGTTGAAACGTCGGCAGGCATTTTTTTACAGCTTCCAACGTCTTTATCTAAACCTTCCTTGCATGTCTCTCCACTTGAAGTGAGTGTGTATGTCATGGATCAGAGTGTTGATATGACATAATTTGAGCATCATAAAGATGTAGGATACGTAACAATAACATAAAAAAGCAAAGTCCATCTCCGACGAATTTATCTTCATTTCAAGCAGAAATCCGGTCGGGATTTTCATAAGAATCGAAGTCAAACGCATTTCCAATATACAAACGAGAAGATGTATCTGCACATACGCAGATCTTTTGCATTTTAAAAGGAGTCAATGTGTTTTTCATATGGTTTTATTGAATGTATGTGTGTATTCTTTTCTAAAAGGGAAAGTGTGTGCAAAAAGACAGTAACTAAAGACCAAGCATTACACAGTATCCGTTTGCATATTTTATCAATCGCACCTTTTTACAGATGAGACAGGGGAAACTACGAGCTTTTCGTGAAAAATTGATAAGATGCATGACACGACAAATAACATAGACGGGAAACCCAGTTCAATAGTTTTAATCGGTTAATATCGGGATGCGATAGGTTTAATCCATATATTCCACGTGGATTTTAGGGGAAACGTTGGGATACGTCAAGCATCGCCAAATCTTTACTAAGGGTGCTATATCCCGAGTTCACAATATTCGGATAGTTATCCTTCCATCTGCTGTCACCCTAGGATTATATTGTTATCATTGCTTCTGAATATAACTTTATACCCCGTTAGTTGTAAAATGACATGAAAGCAAAAAAAATCCAGTTACGCTTCCGTATTACCCTATCTTCAAATTTAAAAGATCCCCGTTTTATGTTTCGACAGACGTTATCCCGAAGCAAATCTGTATTGCGTTTGTAAGATAATGAAATGAAAATAATAGTGATAAAGTTTTGTTATTTAGATTTCTGTAACTTTACAGATACAAATTTTGAATGCAAGTGTTCTTTGTAATAAGAACAATACTAAAATTTTTCGTTATCTTATAAAAAATACGACAGTATTGCAATAAGGTTACAGGCCTAAAAATAAATGTTTCCTTTTGTCATAAAAAGTAGTTATGAACCGTTCATAAATTTTATTAAAGTAGAAAACCTCGTGAAAAGTAAGGAAAATATTAGATTATGCTGGTAATGAAGTTTATCCACTTAACTTTTCTACATTAAGGTGTTGAATAATTTTTGTGGTGTTTTGTTTTATAAATCAAAAAGAAAAAGAACACCCGCCGTTTCATTGTAATGCAGTTGTGTAAACACTTTAATTCGTAAATCACAAAATTTTTGTATGCATTGTATGCGTTAAGCAACATTAGGGAGGAGAGATTTTATGTAAAAAGGCATCTATTTTAAATGTAATAAAATTTTAATGGCATGTGATTGTCTGCCAGTCTGTCTATCATTGTAATAGATGTGATAAGTTTAAAACACGCTGAAATTCTGTAGCACGTGTTAGTGTACATAAAAATTTTATTCAGAGGGTGGAATGGATTGAATCCATTAATGAATTTAAAAATATACACTATTCATCCGATTAGAATTTCCATGAAAGGATATACGGGTCTTCAAACGCTTTAAAATCCAGATCTAAATTGTGATCCGAAGTAATAACAAAGTAACTACGGATTTTTATTCTAAAATAAAATTTTAGCACCTTTGAATTACAAAAACATCATTATCAATCATTTTGAATATATCAAACTCTCAATGCTTTTGGTAATGCTTTTACGTAATACAATATGGACCTGAAAGCTCAGGAACGGCTGATTATATATTATACTCTTCAAAGCTTGGAAAATAAAATCTTTACACGCATTAAAATATTAAACTAATTTCAAAGTCGAGATTTGTAAGAAAGTAAAATTATTTGCTGTACGCATTTGCTTAAGATTCATCAAAAGATTCTGCCTAATTAAGTAAAAACTTTTGTTGTAATACTCATGAAACGTTTGATTGACGTTTGGATCACATACCTGTAGATAATTTTATTTCTATAGACGTGACTAATTAAACCATGAACGTTATTTTACAAATTACACTATACTAATTAAAAAAAATTCTACTAAATTCAACAATTCATTACAATATTCGACTAGTTTCAATATGTAGCATTTCTTTATCAAAAGTTTTGAAAGTGAAATAAAATTACGATATTTAGAGTTAATATAACTACGAATAATAACTAGATTTTCACTAAACTAAAAATCAACGATAAGTGTGCAGTATGTGAAATGGCACAGTATTCGTTCAGATACTAAAATTTACAAAAATGTAAATCTGGTATCACTGTACTGCACCTTCTGTTCAAATAAGCTACTGCATTGCCGGAATTTCTCCAAAATTATCGCTTGTAGTATAGATCTAGAGATAGTAACGCATTTATTACTATTATTCATAGATCAAAGATATGTAAAAATTTCCGGAAACGGAGGCACAAACCGGAAGTTCCACGGACATAGTCCAGAAACAAACTTAAAGTTCATTGACCTCTCTCTTAGGACGCCAACCATACGGGTCTTCTTGTGCAAGTTGATGGCAGGGGCAAATGCTTTGTTTTTAGTTAGACAGGCTAAGCTTATCATAACGCGCTAAAGCACTCAGGAACACTTAGTAGGATGGGTAGGGCAGTAACAGGAACATTAGATATCAGTCCAGAGTTTAGAAATAGTGTAGCAGAATCTGGGTTGCGTCCGTTTGGTACGACAAGTGAAGATCCGTACTGCATATATGTTAAATAAAATTCTCTTTTTATTTAAACCTTTTATTGATTTTAACTTTTTATATATACATGCATATAAATACGACGTTTCGTTATTGATTAATAACATTATCAAGTATAATTAAAATTAATACTATTAATATATGTTATTTTCCTATATAGGGTTTTTTAGTTTCCAAGGTTGTTAAAACAAATTTAAAGATAAGAAGATTTATTTGAAAAATTTTATTTGGTCATATCACTTATAGTTTATGAAGTGTTAATATACTGACAAATGCCTTCAAAATCCGTTCGTGAATTAACAGTGTTATCTGTTATATTGATACACGTATAACGATTCTATAAAAAGGCATTGCATTGCAATGGAGCAATGTTATTCCATTAAAATTAAATTTGTGAAATTTTGTCAAGGAATGATCAACAGGTTTACCAATGTACCAATTTGGTTTGATATCTATTTTTTAAATACATTACATGTGGACAAGCCGTATTGAACCATGGTTGGGAACAAAAATGACCTGTATAATTTTGTTTTTTGGAAATGTATTACTCCATGGTCATAAGGATGACTTCAGATACTGAAAGAGCAGTTTCCGGAGACCAGGGCTATTTGAATAAGTATTCCCACCATGGAGAGGTTACAAAAAATAACTCCATTTATCTGACTTAAAACATCTCTATGTTGTGAACAACAGAGAAATTAGGGACACTAGAAGTTATTTCTATTAGACAATGGTCAGGCAAACCTAGTAGACAAACAACTAAAGTTTTCATTATCTTCCAGTAATCAAATTTTCTGATCACTAAAAGTAAGGATGATAATTCAATATTAAGTAACATCATATACAAACTAAGTTTGCTAGATTGCGATACTTCATACCTAGGTGAAACTTCCCAAATATCAAAAAAAACGATTATATCAACATGTCAAAATAAACAAGAACATTCTAAACTTGCTAATCATTCTTTGGCAAAATTTAATTTTCATGATTATAACATATTACACCATTGCAATTTTAAATAAAAAAATTTTTTTTTCGTGAATTTCGACGTTTTCGTGTTCCCTGAGGCGAAAAACCATTTGACCGACTTTAATTTGGCGTGGGTCCTTATATCTGAAAGTTCTGCATAAAACTGGCTTTTCATAAACATGAATGAATGGGGAGCGAAATGAGAGTGGTTTTTTGGGGGTACATTTCCAAAACACCAGAGCTATAGCTAGAGACTTCTGTATATGTCGAATCACCGTCCAAAATATTTTAAGAGAACACAGGTGACTACTTATTTATTAATGCATGTTTTATTCGGTATTATAATGATAAAAATGTTTTAATTTTTTTCGTTTGTCGTTATGTGTTTATGTCCAGTTTCAATAAAACAACAAATTATTTAATGAAATTATCTTATGCTATGTGAATAGATTTTAACTAACAACATGATAATTAAGTGAGGCAAAGTAAAATAAAAAGGTACCAATAATAAAAAATAATGAGAGGCCGGGCGAAAAAAATTCGTAATAACATTACGAGAGTTAATGCATTTAAAGTCCTTTTCCGTTTACTAACAACGAAGGACTTCAATGTGTCTTATTGATCTGGTTACTTTATAATATATACTATTTTAGATTGCACCCATATCACATGGTCCTACACCATAGTTTGAATGCTTTCGATACCAGGTTGGATTTTTGCAACTGGCTCTCAAATAAGATACACGACGATCCTGAAATACTTTCACGAATTATGTGGACAGATGAGGCTACTTTTCATAGTGATGGTAGTGTAAATCGACATAATACGCACTACTGGTCTGAAACGAATCCCCACTTGATGCAGGAGGTCCAACATCAGGGTCGTTGATCTGTAAATGTGTGGTGCGGGATTCTAGGTGGAGAAATAATTGGGCCTTTTTGTTAATGAGACTGTTAATGGAGAAAGATATTTAGATTTTTTAAGCAACGAATTGCCACTTCTTTTAGAATACAACCCTTGGCCATTTGTCGTGACATGTTCTTGCAACATGATGGGTGTCCGGAACATTATTCTAGAGATGTTTGGAATTTCTTAGATCAATCATACCCTGAAAGGTGGATAGGACGTGGAAGTTTATTTATTTGGCCACCAAGGTCTCCAGACCTAACTCGTTTAGATTTTTATTTGTGGGGGCTAATAAAAGATCTCGTTTATGCCGATAGACCCACAACAAGAGCTGACATGATTGAAAGAATACAACAGACAATACGAAGTATTTCAAGGGCAGAAATTGAAACTACTGTTCTCTCCACCCGTCAGCGATTGATTTCATGCATTGAAAATGATGGACGACATTTCGAAAATCTAGGGCGACACTAATTACGTAGTTATTTATTTAAGGTTTTAATTGTTAGATTTATCACATTATTATTTTATAATTTGTTCTCATTGTTAGTAGCGACAGCATTAAATTTAGGTAATCTAGCGGCAACCATAGCATTAGTATAATAACAGTTTAAATTACTGCAGACCAATGTAAGATCTTTTCATCCAGCCTAAATTTAATAATTTCCGTTAACGCGAACTAGCCTACTAGACGTTGGAAGAACAATTCCCGCCATTTACCTGATTCTTACGATATCTCAGGATAGGAAAAAGATATCGACTTGCAGTTTTCACTGTTTTATTACTAATTTAGTATACTTTTTAAAGACCTACTTAAATTGTACGCTTCCATTTAAAATTGTAAAGAGAAAACACAATATTAAAAAAATATTAAACAGCGCCCTCTAGCATTTATGTTATTAATCAGATTGCTTCAAATTTACAAATTTTCTATTGTTTAACAAAAGCTCTTTCAAACGACATCAAGTTTATTAAAATCGGTCAAGCAGAACCTGAATTAAAGGCGTTTTTTCGTGACCAGGTTTCCACTCTCCCCCTCCCTTATTTGAAGAGATAGACTAAAACTTGTCAAATAAAAAATATGCAGAATTTGTCGAGGAACCTGATTATAATATTTAATATGCCCCTTCATTGAGTAAATTTTGAAAAATTTTGCTTTTTAAAACTTTAACTGTCAAATAGCGGTGGACCTAAAATTCTGAAAATAATTCCCAGGCGTTTCTCGAGGCCACTTTTGTTATAAAAAATTTTTCCCCGAACCTGTGCTATAACCCATTCCTGAGATATGGCTGACGGCCGTTCTTAGTTGGACACCCGGTACATGCTTTTGAACGGTTTGTAAATATTTTTGAAAAAAATTAAATGAAGCTCTTAATCACGGGGTTAAACTTGCCCTTTTTTTCAAAATTAATTTTCTCAAAAACGGCTGGTAATTTTGTTTTAAATTTACATATTTTATAATCACATATAACGAAAATATAATGAGCTTTATGAGATTCCTCTAACTTATCCAGGACCGAAGTTAGGAATTTTCAAACTTGAACATTTCAATCCCTTATAACTATGCTTCTAATAAATATTTGGTGTGGAACACCACACGACCTTCCAACCTACAGATGGAAATTAAAACAAATGAAATAATTTTAATAACATTTTTTTAGGATAACTATGTTACATCCTTTATAAGAAGCTCATTACAAATATAGGCAACATTTTAAAAACTAAAACAGTAATTAATGTCAGAATAACACATATTAACGTAAAAATATCGATAATACAGATTCAGCATTTTCAATCATATTTATTTAACTTTTACATTTATTTCGCTTTACGTTAAAACACTTCATAAAGAAAGTTTATATAAAATTAAGTTTTCTTTAAAACCACGTCTACACCTTTTCTTATAAAATTAATCGTTATTCAGATAACTAACACTTACATACCCTAGTAATTTTTTTGCCGCTAAATTACGCGTCATATCAAAAAAATTGCATAAAACATAATTAATCTTGACCATATATTAATACTTCATAAACTATAATTGTAATAAACAAAATTAAAAATTTTAAAGAAATCTTATCCTTAAATTTATTTTTAATAACTTTAACAACTATAAAAACTCTATACAAGAAAAAAAAATTCTATTAATTAGATTAATTTTAATTATACTGTACAAAGTTATTAATCAATAATGAAACGTTGCAATTATACATAAAAAGTTAAAATTAATACAAAGTTTAAATATTAAATAAAAAGAAATCTTTATTTAAATAAAATATATATACTTTCCCATTCAAGGACACGTTAAATGTATTTGTTGGACATTTGCACTTTAATGCCTTAATTTGAGATAGATGATGGATTGCCATTATGAGTAGATTGAGATGAACCACAACGAAGACTGTTGTCGTCCGCAAAGCACTGAACCTGGTTGGTCGTTGAAGAAATAAGATGATTTATGTGTAGCAGAAAAAGTTTGAAGTCTATACATGATAAACGTGGCATGCCTGCGTTAATTCCAACTTCTTTTGAAAGGAAGCCATCAACTACGACACGTATTCGTCTTGTACCAAGGAAACTGGATACCCAGTTGATGAGCGTATCAGTTAACCCAAACGAGGCGAGATTGGCAAGTAAACACATATGTCAAACTTGGTCAAATGTATTTGAAATATCTAAAGCGTAACTGTTTCACCGGATTGTTTTAATGGATTGTTCCGAACTTGGGTTACATATCAAAGAAGATCGCCTGTTGAACCACACTGCCTAAAATCGTATTGGTGGTAACTAAGGAATTAGTTAGGTTCAAGGAAAGAGAGTTGTTGACGATTGATGGTTTATACCATGACTTTAAACAAACTAGAAGTGATGGCTATCGGTTGGTAGTTACAGGGATTGGTCTGTCCTCATGTCCAAGATGAAGAAAATTCTCAGTGGATATAGAGACCGAATAGAGCTTAGATAGGACTGGTACTAGTTTGTGGGGAAAACAATAGCCGGGATACCTTCTAGGCAAGTTACCTTATTGTGATCAAGCCTACGGATAGAAAATGAATTGATTGGTATGGCGTATAAAGAAGAGCTGACTAAGGAATCCAGAATCATTAAGATACGAGTTTGACGCAAATAAGCTCACAAAAAAATTGGCTTTCTGTACAGAATCAGCAACTATAAATTTTAACCTTAGCCATAACACTAATGTAGGTATGTCTGGCACCAACGTACATTTCGATTTAGTTTGAGATTTATTTTTAAAATATATTTCATCTGGACAAGCCTTACTGAACCAGGACTGGGAACAAAAATGACTTATGCTATTTTGTTCTTTGAGAATGTATAACTTCATGCTCATAAGGATAACTTCAGATACTGAAAGAACAATTTCCGGAGACCAGGGCGATTTAAAACAGTATTCACGACATGGAAAGGTTACAAACAAATCACCCCATTTAACTGACTTTAAACATCACAAAGTTCTATCAATATTGTGAACAACAAAGGAATTAGGGACATTAGAAATCATATCTATTAGACAATGGTCAGATAAACCTAGTGGGTAAAGAACTGAAGTTTTATAAACAAATGGGTTCGATGTAAGAAAGAGGTTTAGAAGATGTGGAGCACGGTTAGGGTTATCAATCAGGGATCCTTGCCGGTTCAAAACTCATTTGTGTGAGATCACATGAATTAGCAAATATTTTGTACACTCAGAACATTAGTAGTAGCAGTAGTAAATGAAATTGAAGCCAATTATAGTTATGAACAATGAAATCTTTCAGAATTGACATCGCAAGATGGAAACTGAGACAAAAGGTCAACTTAGAAACTAAGGTAATCGAAAAAGTCTTGAAAGCTACTGCTATTGGGCAACAGTAGAATTTCACAAATTTAGGACCAGACTATTTGAACCAAACATTTTTAATATTCCAAAGAATAAATCGTCTTGCAAGCGATGTTGTGCTTGAGGTAGACACACACTCCTCCTTTGTATCGAAAGTTAGAGTGAAGGTTGTATTAGGCCAATTACAAGTCGGGTGAATTGGAATTTTCAGAAAAAACTTTGTTTTTCAGATAGAAACAAAATGTCAGATTGTAATTTTTCAAGGTCTTGGTGAACATCTGATACCGCAGATGTTACAATAATGGATAAGAAAGTGAGTGTTATCTATGACTGAGGTCGCTTCGCCCCTACCATGCCGAGTGCATTTCTATGTAGCGGACGCAAAACACCGTTCTATTCCGTTCGGGTCATGGCGAAACACAAACCGTATGTAAGAGATGTATTAGAACTAAAATTGGTAACACGTCTCCTACATACACAATGTTTAGATATATACTTAATAAGCAAAATAAAGTTCGTGTCGTGTCGTGTGTGTTCATATAGGATGCCAAACACATTTTTATAGATATACGTTTAAACGTAGTATGTTCCATGATAAAAAAATATGAGTGGAATAATTCCCTGGTTTCCGGAGATGTATGATTGGAAGTTGGTTAATAAATACACATTAAATTGAGAACAAAAAAAATTGAGGTAGGTAGACCCAATTTCTAGGATAAGTTTTAGCGCGGCAAGTTGCATAGCGTTTTCTTTTGTTATCTCCTTGTCGGCTGATTTATATCCAGAGGCGTAGTGAACGTTTCAATCGTGAAGGTGATTTAAAAACGCCGACTCGTACAAAATAATTTTCAAATTACCGATTTTATATATATATATATATATATATATATATATATATTTCATTTATTTCATGCAACTTTGATCAATTACAACTCATAGATTGTGCGGCCGAGCGGTCTAAGGTGTGGTTTACCAGTTTCTTCGGAGGCGTGGTTTCGAAATCCACCGCTGCCAACACTATTTTTTAAACATTAATTGGTTTGAACAATTGAGCTTTTTGTTTATTTACCATATCTGTTTCCGTCGGTAAGTATTTTACTTCCCGACGTCTTTTACTTACCAACTTAAATATATATATATATATATATATATATATATATATATATATATATATATATATACTACCTATATTTCACAACAATAAGAACAAAAATTTGAACATTTCCGTTTAAAACATTACTTTTGACCTTTCGTTTATTTAGTAGAAATTAAATAATTCCGATTGTGATAAATTTAATGCAATCGTGCAAAAAAACAGTATGAGCATCACGAACATTAAGGGTTGTATTGGTCTCCGGCCATGGCCGTCGACCGGTAAACGTCCCTTACTGTTCTTGATACTCAATATACTATTGTGAATGTGAAAAGTGAAAAATTGCAAAATTAATTTTGGCAAAGTATTTATTTAATAATTTTCACTATTTTTTATAAGCCCCATATATTCTATAATGGGAAACAGATACAAGAAGGATCGTGTAGATTAAATAATTAAGAATTTTGTACTGTGGGGTGTAGCTCCGTCATTGAGAACTCACAAAACAGTTCATATCATTTACAGTGCAATAAAATTGAGTCAGATGAACTAATCAGCTGTCAATTATCTATTGTATGCGCCCCACGTTTTTCATTTTAAATCATACAAATATTTTCGTAGCTATTAAAAATTCATAATTGCAAATCTTCATTTCGTTATACTTTTTAATCCGTTTTAAAAACGTGGTAAATTAAAAGAAAAATTTTTATTTAATTAATTATTGCTACAATCTCTTAACAAATAAACATTAACGTTTCTATTTACGTATCAACTATAAGTTTTGTACATTGTTAGTTACGTGTTGCTAAATGTTATTATTTATTTTCGTTACAACTAATTTTTAAGCGGTAATAATTGGCTTTTGCTGGTAAAAGTGCTTCTTGTGATGGAGTGCCAGAAAGAACGTAGTTATGTTTTTTATACTAAGGGAATGCCAAAGAACCTCTTTTTTGGAAAATGGAGTTTATGTAGAGCGTTATCCCGAACGAAGGGATCCAGCGAAGCCTGAAAAATTGTTACTAACATTTAAACATAGACCATCTAAGAGTAGACCCGTTCAAAGTGACGAAAATGAACTGCCCGTTAATTTATCTATTATCGAAAATTCTCCAGTTAGTCAAAAAGCAATTAGTTCTACTGGAGGTGTTAGTGAACGAAGCGTTCAGCGGATTCCGAGGGATACCCGTTTTCATGCGTATCATATCCAAATATTTGATATGGATTTGGAGTTTGCAATTGGGCTCAACACCAAATTGGTATAACTTACAACTTTTTTGATAAGGTTTTGTTCTCGGATTAAGCCACATTCCACAAAAATGGATTTGTGAATCGCTGTAACTTCAAATACTATCAACACAAATGGTCAATAAATGATTGGGGCGAAATTATTGGTGATCATGTTATTGGACCTTATTTTTTTACTGGGCATTTGAATGGACATATGTATCTTGATTTTTTGCAGGATCATTTGCAAAATTTATGTGCAAATTAGCCCATAACTGTGAGGAATGAAATATGACTGCAACACGATGGAGCCCCCGCCCATTATTCCGTTCATGTGAAGGATCATCTTAATGCATTATTTACTAATCGTTGGATTTGCAGAGGAGGACCGTGTAACTGGCGACCCCGATCCCCCGATATAACTAAACTGGATTTCTTTTTGTGGGGATATTTTAAGGAAATCGTTTACCAAGAGTCGTCAACTACATAAGAAAATATCCGACAAATAATAAGGAACGCGTTTGAGCGTACTACGCCCGACGTATTAAGAAGAATAGCAAAGTCTTTTCAAAACCGCCTTCAGTTGTGACTCCAAGAAAACCGAAGACATATCGAACTGATTTTAATTAAAAAATTTGAAATGCTAAATCGATATCAAAAACTTTATTTATACATACGTTGTAACAATAATTTTGAAATAAAACTGTTCATAAGTTTGCTATATCTAATAACAGCTTTTGATGAATATCTCTGAAACTTTGAAACACATCAGTATAATTACAAATATAAAAGATATTGCGTACTTTATTCCGCACCCAATAGGAATAAAATATACAGGTGTTCCCTTTAAAAGGGAAGTTTTGATAAATCACGGATATGTTTGGTTAGAGACGAAGTGGGTTTGGGTATAAGGAACCTCTGCAAATTGTATCAATACCTTCACATCAAAAAATCGGTTTTTTGTAAATAACTCGAAAACGATTAGCTTTATAAAAAAAATTACAAGAATGCTTTTCGATCAGAAATTTGATTTTAATACCACAATTTCAAAAAAAAGTCGTGTGGACGGGTTACAAAATCGAGTGTTTTGGAAATATTTCGAAAATGACAAAATTTTCGAAAAAATTGCAAAAACGCTTTTTGTGAGAAATTTTATTTCCTATCTAATGGTATTTCGCTTTTTGAATGATATATTTGGGAAAAACGGTTTTTTAAAGTTTTTTGCTAATATTTTGTAAACGGTTTGTTGTACAAAAAAATTATAGGGACAAAAATACTCACAATTATATTACTAATCACTTATTAAAAGGAAAAAAAACCTAAAAAAATAAAAATTTGCATAAGGGGACTTACCCTCAAATTTTATCCCTTTCCCCATGCCCCACTAACCACCAATCAGCTGCTTTGGGTAGTTGACATTTATATGTGTATCAATTTCAAGTTGATATGATAAAGTCCTTCAAAAGTTATGCAGTACACACACACAAAGGCAAGATTTTTTTGTTCAAATTTTGTTTTTTAAAAAATATGTAAGTTTGTGTTGTCATGGCCTTATGGGTCACTCTGTCTGTGAAAATATTTTTAAGATGTGATGACTAGCAAGGATTTTATGGTTCCATTTTAATATTTTGTGTTATGTAAATCATTTAGATGTAGTAGAAGACGGGAGCGAAGATGCAGGGCCCTGTATATATATATATATATATATATATATATATATATATATATATATATATATATAAAGTCGTTTCGAATTATTTTCAATTTTTCAAAATGTATAAGAGTATTGGAACAGTGTTTTAAATCCATGGCCTCGTATAAATAGAAAAAAAACAGTGGAAAACAATTGTATTGCAAATTAAAAAACGCAACAGGAACTAATACACTACAATTATTAAAATTATTTCTAAAAATACAAAACTAATAAAATAAAAAATAATAATTTAACGCTAATCATTAGCGATAATGATTTATAATAATTGTTCAAAATGTTGTCCGTTTTCTCGGATGCAGACCTGAAGTCGATCTTTAAAAGATTGTTCAACTCTACGCAACAACTCAGGAGTAATGCTATGAAAAGCCTGTGTTATACGATTACGCATATCTTCGGGAGTGGTTGGTGGTTCCCCATAGACAATACTTTTTATGTATCCCCATAAAAAGAAATCTATTCTTGTCAGATCAGGGGACCTAGCTGGCCACCTCACAGGTCCATTTCGCCCAATCCATTTATTTGGAAAGACTCTACTGAGATAATCTCTTACATCTGCAGAGTAGTGAGCAGCGCCACCATGTTGATACCACATTGTGGCTGTAATATCAAGAGTAATATTTTCTAATAAGCCCGGTAAATCGTTACGCAAAAAGTTAAGGTACTTCTCACCATTCAAGTGTCCATCAAAAAAGAATGGACTGATGACATAATCCCCAACGATGACACCCCAGACACTTAAAAACCACTTATGTTGATTATCAACTTGTCTTAATAAATGTGGATTTTCTGAGGAATAATAATGAAAATTATGTGTATTAACAAATCCATTCTTATGAAATGTTGATTCGTCTGTCCATAAAATATTATAAAAAAATTTGGGTTTTGATCACGTTTGGAGTAATTGGCACATGAAGTTGCAATAAATCTACACATAACTTTCTGAAACGATCTTGCGTTTGGATGTCTTCTATCCGCATATCTTTCAGCATAAATTGTGCTGGCCAATAAACAGTTTCTTTCTGCAGCACCCAACACGAATATCATATCAACTAACACTCGTAAATGGTTAACTACAGTTTTATTTATTTACGTCAAACATTCAATTTTTATAAAAAGCACACTTGATTTTAGAATTTTACTTGAAATTGAAGTAAATATTTGACAAATTCTTGTTAACATGCAATGCCTCCAATACAAAAATTGTAATTAGTCTTCTATCATAGTATATTAGTTTCTGTTGTTTTTTAATGTATAATACAATTGTTTTGTGATTTTCTTTTTTATCTATACGAGGCCATAGATTTAAAAATGTCTCAATAATCTTGAAATATTTTGAAAAATTGAAAATAATTCGGAAACGGCTATATTTAGGGATAGGGAGTTGTATGGCGAACTGATAAGGGTTAATATGTAGAAACCAAAAATGTAATAATATAAAGGGTGTTTTGTTTGAAAAACTACACTTTACTAGTTCGAATAATGGTTGATTGGCAAGTCAATTATAAGCACCCTGTATGCAATTATGTCATTTTCTTCACATTAAAAGGAATCTCTATCTGTGTACTTATTCTCATATAAATTAGATAACTTTTGTTTTTCAACAGTTAAGGAGGTACATTTTCAAAGCAAACTCTGTAATTTCAATTATTTTTTAGAAAAACCGAAATAACTCAAAAACGGTTATATTTAGGGATAGGGGAATATATTGCGAATTTGTTAGGAACAATGTGTAGAATTCAAAAAAGTAATAATATACAGGGTGTTCCATTTAAATTTTTTTATAATAATTTGGTCCTCTTTAAATGAACAACCTGTATTCGCGTGAATAATTTTAAAATATGCACACATCTAAACTATAACTGCATTCCAAATTTTATTAATCTAGCTTATATAAAATGGAAGATATAGAAGAAGGCGCTCTTGTTGTATTATATGTAGTGATGACACTCGCAAAATCTTTACATCATTCATTGCAGCATTTGTGAATGCGTCAAGAAACAAATTTGAATTGGTGCCAAAGTTTGCGATCGTTTAACATAAACTCTTGTCTTTCAGGTAACGCTAGAAAAAATTACACGTTGTCAAATTAAGGTTCTTAATTTTAGAACTGACATTCCACGCAAGATTGCTGTAGGCTCCCTCACAGTGTGGGGAATGGCTTCGAGCAGTTGACACCCTTTGGGCATCTACACCAATATAGAGCTGTTGTTCTTGAGCAATCGCTATTGATTTCATTTTGCTAGTCTTTAACGATAGTGAAGTTATGCAAGTCTGCAATTGTTCGTACAATTTCAACTGTAACAAAATTATATTTTTGGTCCTTGTAAACATTAATTAATTCAGGATATCTGAACACAAGTTGAAGTTTTAATTAATAAATACAATAACATTTTGGCCTTCCAGTTTCGTGTAATATTTTTAACGTTTATACCCTAATTTGTAAATGGAAGGGTCAGAAGTGTTCAAATTAAGGAAAACATTAAATGACATAATTTCCAACAATGATACCAGTACATAAAACACAAAATTAACTTAGAGTTAAATACTTAATCCCAAGCTTATAATGGTGTTAAAATGTATTTAGGTAGAGAAATCAAAGTAGTAAGTTAACAGCGTTCTCACCTAATCACGACGGTCAGCTAAAACGAGTAGGGACAAACAAGAGGTTATGTATGTAAAACCAACGGGATCAGCTTAATCCGGGAATTTCTATCGAACTTTACGGAATATATTTCACAGGATCACAGAGACAATCAGTGAAATGTGGAAAGTTCACTTGTTGTAAACTACGTAAATGGCACTGAATATATAAATCTAGGGAAAAGTTGTTAAAGTCGATTGTGACTAAATATAGGGAAAAAAAAGAATGGGGAAAAGGATTTGAAACTGAAATTTCATTCATCCCTTGTACCGCTTACAAAAAACATGCAATTCGACAGTTGATAGAATTGACAAAGACAACCTTTAAAAAACGAAAGCAATCATCCTTTAACGACAGATTTCTATATCTTTTAACAAGGACATACCTACTCAGCGTTTTATACAGAAATTTAGGCTCTTTTAAGGGTTCGTGCAATTTATTAGAAGGGATTCTTTGACGTACATTTTTAAAACTTCTTGCATATATTTATCATGTAAGGTTGCATTGCATAAACGGAGTACGTGTTTAATCGTACACACGGAAAATGGACAAAGCAGATTAATCTAGACTCATATGTTTTCTACGCACGAATTCGACTACGTCTCATGGGTACTTATAACTAAACAAGGACGGAAATTATCGTTCGGACATCCGATAGTAAAGAACAGGAAGAGAAGTAGGCGAAGGCGACAAATAATCTAAAACATGTGTTCTTTGATAGTGTTTGTGCGTGATCCCCTGTAATACATCGACGCTTCCGTCGATAAATAATTTGTAGCGGGAAATTTTTTATTATCTCGCCCTTATATTTCTAAGTCAGGAAAAAGTTTAAAGAAAAAAATTTACTTACCTGCGGCAGGAGAGAGTTTGGTAACGACGCCCCAGCGCTGTTTCCACTGCAACAACATTAATGAAATTAGCTCTGTGTTAGAAACGATGCCCTTTATCATATACCTAAACTACATATATGTGATATTATCGTTCCCACAAACTACATGTTACATATAACAATGCATTTCGAGCAACCATTCGCGCCAGATAACTACATTCTACAAGTTATGAGATAAAATTTATTGCACTCTAGGTTTCCACCAAATCAGGGGAAATGTTCGTCTTTGTAAGACTACTTTAAATATTCATGTTGAAATATTACTTGCTCACACGAAAACAAAGCCTCAGGTCGTAAAACGGTTTTTTGATGTAAATTTCCACACATTAACCAATAAAATGCTGATTTTCTATTGCTTGTATGGTATTCTCATTTTGTTCATCGAGATAAAATCGCATGAAATTTAATAACTCGCACCATCTTTTTGTCGTGCGTCACACTTTTGACAGTAGATCGATGTCGAATACAAGTATGGTTAAAATGTCTGTCTTTTATACAACATGCAAACGCTGTCCTTTTCAATTCCAATAAAACTAGCTATGAAGTAATGGGACATCAAATTGATTTCAAAAATCTTACTTAGAGATGGAGAAATACGTCTCATATGAGAACGCTGATACGAAGCAAATAAAAAGTTCAATTATTTTTTAAATGAAATGCTTTTATGATAAAGTATGTGTAGCATTATTGGCTTTGTGAAGTAAAGAAGTCTATTATAAAGAAATATAGATTCAGTACTTTTACTTTGAAATAAAAAATAAAGATATGAATAAAGAATTTGTTCTTTTATATCACCCAACTTATCTAAACTACATATAATTTCAGAATATGCATTGATAAGAACAGTTTGCAACATATGTAGATTTGTTGAAATGTGAAAATGCACAAAATAGATTACTATTTTCATCCTGTAATTGGTAAATACTGGTCGTTCAATATATAATTTGCATAATGATAAAGGTACTGGCAATTCTAATTAAATTAAATCATTAACTTTATAAATTTCATGCGTCGCAGGTAACAAAGTTATTATGGATTTTATTTTAAAATTATTATGCAAATTGAAACCACATTAGAAATTTTTACAAGTATAAGGAAATTTAATTGTAAACAGGTGCCTAAATATAGGTATAAACAAATAAATAGACATAAAACTTGAAACGAGATTCTTAAGAAGATTGTGAATAAGTCGTTACATGAAGTACCGGGTGGCCAACTAAGAACGGCCGTCGGCCATATCTGAGGAATGGATTATAGCACAGTTTCGGGAAAAAAATTTTTATAACAAAAGTGGCCTCGAAAAACGCCTGGAAATTATTTTCAGAATTGTAGGTCCACCGCTAGAGGGTGTATTTGACAGTTAAAATTTTGAAAAGCAAAATTTTTCAAAATTTACTCAATTAAGGGGCATATTAAATATTATAATCAGATTTCTCGGCAAATTCTTCATATTTTTTATTCGACAAGTTTTAGTCTATCTCTTCAAATAAGGGATGGGGGAGAGTGGGAATCTTGTTACGAAAAAACGCTTTTAATTCAGGTTCTGCTTTACCGATTTTAATAAACTTGATGTTGTTTGAAGGAGTTTTTGTTAAACAATAGAAAATTTATAAATTTGAAGCAATCTGATTAATAACATAAATTCTAGAGGGCGCTGTTTAATATTTTTTTAATATTGTGTTTTCTCTTTACAATTTTAAATGGAAGCATAAAAATTTAAGTAGGTCTTTAAAAAGTAGACTAAATTAGTAATAAAACAGTGAAAACTGCAAGTCGATATCTTTTTCCTATCCTGAGATATCGTAAGAAACAGGTAAATGGCGGGAATTGTTCTTCCAACGTCTAGTAGTCCAGTTCCCGTTAACGGAAATTTTTTAATTTAGCCTGGATGAAAAGATCTTACATTGGTTTGCAGTAATTTAAGCTGTTATCATACTGATGTTATGGTTGCCCCCAGATTGCCTAAATGTAATGCTGTCGCTACTAACAATGAGAACAAATTACAAAATAATAATGTGATAAATCTAACATTTTTTTAATTATATAAGAATGTTATATTTGTTTTCAAGCAATGTGTTAGTAAATCAAAAGCATAAAATATCAATAAAAACCGATATTTGCCCAGCAACAACAAATACAGTTTAAAATATGAATTACGATTTACTGATGACAACAAAATTAGTAAAGATGGCCATGTAAGATATAAAATAAAATCCCTGTTGAAAACAAGCAAGCTATGATTTTCACGCATATGTCAAAAATTATTCATCGTGTTGCATTTAATAGACTTTATCTTTTCGTACCAAAATGATTCTTGCAAATGAAGAAGCATTTGATATGTTGGCAGTTTATTTTGAATGTATGAGAAATGCAACTGTTGCTGCTAGAGTGTATGCACTGCAGTACCCAAACAGACGGCATCACAGCAGAAGAGTTTTTCTCCGACTCGCACACCGTGTGCGTACTACTGAAATGTGAAGCTTCCTGTGTACCGAAGACAATGCAGAGGTAGAATAGAGGAAAATGTTATTGATGTTTTAGCTTATGTAAATGTTAACCTCATTCAAGCACCAGAGCTATAGCTAGAGACTTGGATATATGTCGAACCACCGTCCAAAATATTTTAAGAGAACACAGGTGACTACTTATTTATTATGCATGTTTTATTCGGTATTATAATGATAAAAATGTTTTAATTTTTTCGTTTGTATATGTTTCTCATTTTATCATACCGAAAATGTCATTACATCAAAGTTAACTTGTGACAACATGACTAATGTATTTGCCGCCATTTTATGTCTAGTTTCAATAAAACACCAAATTATGTAATGAAATTCTCTTATGCTATTTGAATAGATTTTAACTAACAACATGATAATTAAGTGAGGCAAAGTAAAGTAAAAAGGTACCAATAATAAAAAATAATGAGAGGTCGCGAAAAAATTCGTAATAACATTACGAGTTAATGCATTTAAAGTCCTTTTCGTTTACTAACAACGAAGGACTTCAATGTGTCTTATTGATCTGATTACTTTATAATATTACTATTTTAGATTGCACCCATATCACATGGTCCTACACCATAGTTTGAATGCTCAAGATTTCGATACCAGGTTGGATTTTGCAACTGCTCTCAAATATGATAACGACGATCCTGAAATACTTTCACGAATTATGTGGACAGATGAGGCTACTTTTCATAGTGATGGTAGTGTAAATCGACATAATATGCACTACCGGTCTGAAGCGAATCCCCACTGGATGCAGGACGTCCAACATCAGGGTCATTGGTCTGTAAATGTGTGGTGCGGGATTCTAGGTGGAGAAATAATTGGGCCTTTTCTTTTTAATGAGACTGTTAATGGAGAAAGATATTTAGATTTTTTAAGCAACTAGTTGCCACTTCTTTTAGAAGACGTACACTTGGCCATTCGTCGTAACATGTTCTTGCAACATGATGGGTGTCCGCCACATTATTCTAGAGATGTTCGGAATTTCTTAGATCAATCATACCCTGAAAGGTGGATAAGACGTGGAAGTTTATTTATTTTGCCACCAAGGTCTCCAGACCTAACTTGTTTAGATTTTTATTTGTGGGGGCGAATAAAAGATCTCGTTTATGTCGATAAACCCTCAACAAGAGCTGACATGATTGAAAGAATACGACAGACAATACGACGTATTTCAAGGGCACAAATTGAAAGTGCTATTCTCTCCACCCGTCAGCGATTGATTTCATGCATTGAAAATGATGGACGACATTTCGAACATCTAGGGCGACACTAATTACGTAGTTATTTATTTAAGGTTTTAATTGTTAGATTTATTACATTATTATTTTATAATTTGTTCTCATTGTTAGTAGCGACAGAATTACATTTAGGTAATCCAGCGGCAACCATAACATTAGTATGATAACAGTTTAAATTACTGCAGATCAATGTAAGATCTTTTCATCCAGGCTAAATGTAATAATTTCCGTTAACGCGAACTAGCCTACTAGACGTTGGAAGAAAAATTCCCGCCATTTACCTGTTTCTTACGATATCTCAGGATAGGAAAAAGATATCGACTTGCAGTTTTCACTGTTTTATTACTAATTTAGTCTACTTTTTAAAGACCTACTTAAATTTTTATGCTCCCATTTAAAATTGTGAAGAGGAAACACAATGTTAAAAAAATATTAAACAGCGCCCTCTAGCATTTATGTTATTAATCAGATTGCTTCAACTTTACAAATTTTCTGTTGTTTAACAAAAGCTCTTTCAAACAACATCAAGTTTATTAAAATCGGTCAAACAGAACCTGAATTAAAGGCGTTTTTTCGTGACCAGGTTCCCACTCTCCCCTGCCCCTTATTTGAAGAGATAGACTAAAACTTGTTAAATAAAAAATATGCAGAATTTGTCGAGGAATCTGATTATAATATTTAATATGCCCTTAATTGAGTAAATTTTGAAAAATTTTGCTTTTTAAAATTTTAACTGTCAAATACGACCTCTAGCGATGGACCTACAATTCTGAAAATAATTTCTAGGCTTTTCTCGAGGCCACTTATGTTATAAATTTTTTTTTCCCGAACCTGTGCTATAATCCATTCCTGAGATATGGCCGACGGTCGTTCTTAGTTGGCCACCCGGTACAATGTATCTTCAAGTTTAACGTTGTATAAGCAGAACAACTTGGAAATAAGGGACACACCGAGTTTGATAAAGATTTAATTAAAAATGTTTAAAGCATCCTCCTCTGTGCACAATTTCATACCCCTACCACATTTTAGAGCTATAGCAGAAGTAATGCCCTCCAGAGCGTACATATAAGCATTTCGGGGATACTCTAAACTACTGTCAACACAAAAAGTATGGAGTTGCCAAACGAGGAGGGTGGAAGACTGTACAAAGACGAAATAAGTTACAGAAATGATTTTTGGACCACGGGTAGATATCGATAGACACTACATTTTAAAAACACTCTTGATCACACAAGGTGTGTCATGTTGTTGGAGCAAACTAAACTTGTATTTTTTTAATGAAACATCCTGTATATTATCACAATTAATCTATCTCCTTTGGTTTTAGAGATATTGAATTGTTTTTCAAAAAAATTATCCCACTTGCGGTCGCTGCCACTGATTTGTTAGGCGACTTTTGTTTGTTTTAAAATAACAAAAAAATTTGGTGGTCCTGTAGTGTTTTGAAATATCTTAATTTTCAGATTTTTTTATAATGTACAGGGCGTGTCACTATTTGTAAAAACAACTTTTTTTTAATTTTTTTTTAATCCTTACTGAATTTTTAAATTTCTCGTTTTTAATCATTTAGATGTGATTCATAAGGTGAAGGAAATTGTTGAAAAAAAATTTAACATCATAGTTTGACACATATTGGGTGGTAAATTATGCTACCAACGTGCGTTAAGATTCTGATTTTTATGAAAGGGTTTAAAGCATTTTTACTTCTTTTTTTGGTATTGCTTGGTGCTACAGAATGGGCACCTTTTTTTTGGTAAATGACTTCCAACATTCAGCAGCCTAATACAATTTTTTATGGTACTTCTTCTCAGCCTACTATAATTTTTTCTTCTAACTCCCTCTTCCTTGCTAGGTCGTCCTTTTTTAGTAGTTCTACAGAAAGTTCCAATTAACTGGTCTATTAGACAGCTTCTGAATTGAAGTCAGAGGATTCGATGTATTTTTTTTTTTACACTTTATTTTATATACTATGTATGAATTTACTAATGCGGTTGTAACGAATCTTTTACGTTCTTCGTTCATTTAGTTGTAAAATATAAAAAAAAGGGTTTTGGTTATTAATGACTTATAAGTTGTGGTAGGCAACTTAATTTGCATTTTGGTGTAACTTCAGTGCATATCTTTTTAGGGGTTTATGCTTCCGTATCGTAAATTATTTTTTCTGCACTTATTTTTTGCGCACATTTTTTCGCGCACCGCTATATCATCTGACATCCTAAGCGTCCTTTTCTTCATTACTTGATAAACGTGGTGTTGTTCAGGAAGACATTTTTGGGTTTCCACCTAAATTTTGTGAAAAGTGCATTTAATTCGTATTATATTAAAATGAAAACATTTTCTCTTTTACTTTTACACTTTTAGAACTTTTACTTTTACTGTTACATTTTTACCACTTTTGGTATTTTCGATGCTTATGATTGCAATTTTGCACTTAATTCAGATCTAAATTTAGGTCCCATTTTTTATTTGAACTTTCGAGAGAATGCAATAAACATTGGATTATTCAAAATTCATGAAGATAAATTTATAAGAAGTAAAATTCAACTTTGGTATGGTTTACAACGTACAGCATTGTTATTACGAGATATTGCGCAATATTGGTGCAAAGATTACATCACCTTTGGTTTGCATTTCCGTATTTCTTTAGATACCAGATGTTATTAAAAAGTGGTGTACAAAAGTTTCGAACAGGTATTTATATGCTAATAATTTAGTAATTTAAGGCTATTACAATTAGTTTTTAAGATATATTTTATATAATTCTAAATTTAAATAATTTAATAAACATAGTTTGTATATTTTTTATTTTGACATTGTGGTGAATTTTTTATCGTATCCTCGGTTTAGTTATTCCGAGCATAATCAAAAAATAACTTGGCGTCCGAGATAATTTTTATTATTGTTACATTGCAGTTACTATATTGATGTTAAGTGGAATTAACCAAGCAGAAATTTGTGGTAATTAAGCAAATCAAAAAGATTGAACCGGCCTACTTTAATTTACCGACTAAGACAACGGCATTATCTTTTATTGAATGTTTTGATCTCTGGTTGGTTTAACGATTTATTTTGAGAACATTACAACCTTTTTATTTATTAAATTATTTATACCTGGTGCTTTTAAACCACAACATTATACGGTATCAACAAAGTAATGCAACAATTTCATCCACCATCTACGGGATTTCCACGCAATGTTGTATGCAGAATGTAAATATGAAATAAATCAACTCCCTCCATATATTTGTTGTAATTCCGTATAGCTGAGGGACAGATTACTTCTTTTCTCTCTCCATCTTCATTTTTTCTTTTAACAGTAATTGTGTCTGATGGATGGTGCATGTTGCTCGCAATTATGACAGGTTTGACTCTTCTGTCTTTCCATTTGTAAACTGTTAAATCTCCAACAGATGTGAAGTCAAAACATCACAATGACAAAGCTTTGTTGGCACGAAGTTTGTCGTTCGGAAAAAAACTTTCTGTTAGAACGGATTGTTCCACAACCAAATAACTTATTATAAGGAATATAAGACCGTGGTAAAACAATAAAACTTAAAGGAATTTACATCGGAAGAGCCGAAATGGTTTTAAAATTTTAGATAAACAATCTCTCAAAGCTTGCTGAGCTAAAACATTACTTTAAATATTTACCTTATTAATTTTGCGTATCAAATATATTAACGCATCATTCAATTTTATTATTTTAAATTACATAATACGTACTTACCGATTATTTTACCTTTTACTGATGTTTTATGTACTTTTTTAACTCACCTTCACCCTGTTTCTAAAAACTCAGATATACAGCATGCTTTGGTAATTAAAGTATGCGAGCCCTGCTGCCGCGCACATGCAAAATCAGGCGATACCCATGTCTACACAGAGTTGACGCGAGCACTATACAACAGTTAAAGTGCAAAAGTGTCAGTTTATATAAAGAATAAATTAGATTTTAGTCTTTATAGCAAGTGGGTAAAATACTATACCAATGATAAAGGGTTAAATTGAACAACCCCCCCCCCCCGCCGACCAATGATGTACGTGTCATTCGATGCTTTGTTTGATTTTCTTTCTTTTTCATCATTCATGTCTTATACCTAATGTTAATAATTTTCAAAATGCTTTCAGTTTATTTGTTAAATATCGATTGTAATACAGAAAGACTGAAAATTGAGGTATTAAGTTGGCCATGGAATTGTAATCTCTTACTAAAAAAATTTTTCAAGTAAAGACAATAGTATTAATATAGCAATTACAAATTGAATTCATGAATTTTTTTAATTTAACAGACTTTTTCGAACAAAATTAGCTATTATGTCTAGGTAAACCTAAATCAGTCCTCAATAAAATTTCTGAAGTACTCAATTTGATTATGTTCAGATCAACGATTTCATTTTTTACGTCTTTTTGTAAATCTAAACGTATAAAGATAGTCATGGCATTGTAGTTCATGCTAAAGAATTTTTTAATCAAGTTGTACTAATTTATAAAAGAAACTTGGACGTTCTTAAATATCCATCACTTACAAAGTTTTGAGATACTCTCAATTCTACTGTAAAAAATCGAATCTTTGAAAGTACTTTTAATTTATTTTTTTATCAATTGGCATTACCAAATTTGTCTTAATATTGTAAATTAACTATGCATCGTTTCCAGTAACATTAGGCTGGTGCAGATAACTGTAAATATGTATTATTTTTATATGCAATACTGTGTAATAAAATTAATAAATACAAATTGCAACAAAACAAGAACAATAAAATGAAAAAGAAATAAAACTCAACTTCAATACATTTATTAATATGTCGCACAAAATTAATTTTCACTGAAATGTCGCCCATGTGATATTTTGAAAAGTATTTTTGATAATTTCCTTCATATTTTCTGGTGTGTTTGGAGTTTCTTTATTTAATAATCTGTTACGTAACCCCACGAAAAGAAATCGAGCGAGGTCAAATCAGGTGACCTCGACCTATCCATTGATTTACTTTCCAGTGGTTTAAGAATGTTCGTACGTCCCGATGCTATCATCGAGGGGGGTGCACCATCATGCGGGAACCACATATTTTCATGAACCGCTTCATTAATATTTTGAAAAAGATTAGGTAGCGCATCTCTTAAAAAATGTAAGTACGTCTCACCGGTTAGAGTATCTTCAAAAAAAATAAGGGCCTATAACATGGGACCCAATAATTCCCCCCCACACATTTAGTGACCACCGATTTTGTTGGTCAACCTGCCTGATCCAATGAAGACTTTTAGTGCTATAATAATGCATGTTATGTTCACTAAACCATTACTTTTGAAGGTAGCTTCGTCACTAAATCATATAAAATTGAGAAAATTAGGAACTTCTGCAATTTTTTGCAAAAACCAGTCGCAGAAATTTATTCTTCGTTCAAAATCTTGACCATATAGTTCATGAAGTTCTATATGATATCCATGATATTTAAGGGCATTTAATATATTTTTCACCCTAGATTTTTTATATCAGTCATATGTGATATTTGTGAGGTACTTAAATGATGAGTTTCTTGGATTGTAAGTAAAACTGTAAGTTGGTTTTCATCATTTGTCACTGCTTTATCAGATACTTTCCGTTTTTTAAATTAAATGCTACCTGTTTCTTCAAATCTTGAAACGCCTTAGGTATCCGCTTTTTTTCAGCATCGGGGTGTCTTGCTGTATAAATCATTAAAACTATTTCCTGAATATTTAGAGTCATTTTCAACACTTTGAATAAATTAACACACAAATTAGGTTTAAACTGAATAGAACAAATTGTTACAAACAATTTTTCTTTTTTCAGCCCAATATTGTCAAGGCACTCATATTTTTTATTTGCGAGTTTAAACATTAATTCCAAATCATCTTTGTTACTCGATCAGTAACCAATTTAAATTTATGAAGAGACGTAGAAAACGGAAAAGTTGATTTGAACATAATCAAATTGAGTACTTCATAAATTCTACTAAGGGCTGATTTAAATTTGCCTAGAAGCAAGTGTTTTATGCATTAATTTTGTTCAAAAAAGTCTGTTAAATTTAATATTATTCATTAAATCAATTTGTAACTGTTATATTAACTCTTTTTTTACTTGAAATATTTTTTTAGTAAAAAACTACAATCCCATGGCCAACTTAATACCTCTATTTTCAGTCTTTTTGTATTACAATCGCACTTTCACAAATAAACTGAAAATTTCGAAAATTATTAATTTTAGGTATAAGACATGATTGATGAAAATTAAACAATATCAAACAAAGCATTGAATGACACGAGCATCATGGGGGTGCCATTTAAAGAAATTAAAAAAAAAGTTGTTTTTACAGATAGTGGCTTGTACATTATTTAAACAAATCTGAAAATTCAGATATTTCAGAATACTACAGGTCTACCAAAAAAATGTTCTCATTTTAAAATAAACAAAATTCACCTAACAAATCAGTGGCGGCGAACGCAAGTCGGATAACTTTTTCGAAAAACAATTGAATGTCTCTAAAGGATACAGACGTATATAATTTGGTATTAAATGAAAGCATATTTTATGGGCTTTCCAAAAATGTAATAATATACAGGGTGTTCCATTTAAAACAGTATACGTTTAGTTTGGCCCAATCACGTGAAATACCCTGTGTAATCAAAAAATTTTTTAAATGTAGTGCCTATTGATATCTACCCCTGATCCAAAAATCACTTCGCTAACATATTTCGCCTTTATACAATTTTCCACCCCCTCCTCTTTTGGCTGAGTTCGAAGCTGACTAAAAGAATAAACATTGGGCGCATTCGAATGAGCTTGTTGTCAAATTAAATCCTGTTTATTCCTACGTTGTCTAGGTGTAACAACTTTTTCTTGAAATGTGCTTTGAGGACCATTTCTACGGCTGGACGATGCCAAGTGCCAGTTTTTCAGTGATTATGACGCCATAGGTAATTTTAGAGGTACATATCACAAAACTACTGGCTCAAATCGTACGAGTGTAAAATTTTGTTATCAAAATTTTGTTTTTGTAGACCCTATCGACGATTTTGTAATACATTGCATAATTGGGAATAGTAGGTAGCAACGAACAGCGAGCATGTGGTCGCACCTGCGTTCTGACTATATTCTTTAGGTGCGGGTGTATGCATGTATCTAATGTGTATAATTTTATCTGTCAACAAGTTACTAATCACAAACACAAGGTTGTCCTTGAAAACGAATCGGGAAAGTTGGCCGAATTTCAGTACTTAATGTTTATAGCATTCTGATAATGCTCTGATAATGAATTGACGATTATTTGGAGAAAGTGTCAGGATAAAAACTATCCAGTTTATCAAAAGGTTTCTGATGGTCTTGAAGTGCCACTAGCATCCGTAAAGAATCTCGATTGCACTGCCCAAGAAGCCACAGATTGTGAGAATCCTACTAAAAACGACATATACAAAATGGACGTCCATCTATTCACGTCAACGATTTTACGCTTGGAGTTATTCGAAGAAATATCCACAACTTTTATCTAAATAAGCAATTTCCAATTATACAAAGCTTAAAGGATAAATAGGGAGAAAACCTGAACGATTTTCCACAAATGTGCATCGGCAATCTACGAAAAATGGTCCATCAACTAGGATTATGCTTCAAAAAGCTCCAGAGGGAACCTGTTTTAATGGAATCTGTTTGTGTAGCATCATCTCGCCATGTATATTTAAAGAAATTTCATAATTGACGCACTATGGAGTATAAGATTTTCTATCGCTCCAATCCACGTTAAGCAATTATGATTACCATAGAGCCCTTTTGCAAGAGGTTTTTGGATGACGCGGCGGCTTCAAAACATCATCTGAATCCGGAAAACCAGTGATTATTGTACACATAGGAAGTGATGGATTTTTACAAGAAGGTAAACTTTGTTTCATTGGTCTGAAAGGGACGTCGAACTACCGCAATGAAATGAACGCATAGTAATTTGAAGAATGATTTCGAAAAGTATTAGCGGCTCTACCGTAGAAATCAGCAATTGTTATAGATCAAACACCATACCACACCTTCTACGAAAAACCCAAGCATGGCGTGGATAAAGATGACATTATCGAGTTGATGTGGACTTATATGAAAAACAAAGTGGCAAAAGTTAATAAAAAAAATGCCTCCAAAAACGGAAATAGCATGGTACACTAAGATCAGTAACTCCTAAATTATGTTGTATAAAACAGGCCCAAAAAATTGAACAATGCTATTAGCAAAAAGCTCATATAATTGAAGATATTATTCATGTGCAACCATTATCATCAATCTCGGGTATCTGAGTCAGAAGAAAGTGAGTTAGATTAAGATGAGTCTTTATATGACACCTTTTAGATTGTCTCAATAATTGTTTGCGGTTGTACCAAAAAGTATTCAGATTCCCACACAGTATTCCTAAAGCTGCCTTTGAAGGTCCAAAGTCCCCATAAGAAAATCTGATAGAAGATGCTGTTATTTTTGTTTAATGATTTCTCTTGTAGCAATTGAGCAAGTAATTTTACGTTTATACCGAAAATGTATAATGAATTTTGAGTTTTGTTATCGCAACTTTTGTGGATTTTACTTCGAGTGAACATTATGGTTTCCTGTTAGGCCATTATTTTAAGATCTAGTTCATGACGTTTTTCCAGCTATAAATCTATTTAACAGGTGGGGCCTTTGTGACATATTTTTCCTGACTTTGACTTTGTTGAGTTGTGTGGAGTGCCCTTTTGGAGCGATGAGTAAGAACCCAGCTATGTCTAGTGAGTGTTTGGCCCGTAACGATAGGTAAGAAAAAATCTCCGTTAGATAGATTTTGGCATCGGGGTACGTCTTAATTTTAATTTTAACTTTTGGAATGTGCATGTTTTTCTGTTTTCTTCCTAGACCTTGAAGCAACTGCTTTACCAATTATATGTTAAATTACCACAGCACTATAATTTTAACATACGTAGTTGAAATTGAAATTAAATTTAAAAATTATATAAGACGTACTACATTGTGTATTCACTGTAAAATAACACTCACATTTATGAACAAAGCTATTTATTTGTTGGATTTCGCCGGATTCTGAATTGATGTCAAGTTTCTACATATGAATGCTTTTATCCATTTCAAATTAAAGTTTTTCACAACTTTACGCGTACATCACAATTTGATTAGGTTTTTTATTATGTCTGATGAACCAACGTTTCACATTAGCGGAATGTGTGACAAACATAATTTCTGAATATGGGGCTCTGAAAAACCCACTTCTTTTAATGAATGTTAACGCGATAGTCCAAAAGTTAATGTTTCGTGTGCGTTATCCCAGACAAAAATCTATGGACCTTTTTTCTTTACGGAACCAACTGTGACAGGTAGAAATTAGACGGATATCTTGGAACAGTTTTTTTTATCCACAGTTACTTCAAAATGGAATTAGAGACATCGTTTACTTTTACAGGATGGCGAACCACCGCATTATTCATTGGTGGCACGAGATATTTTTTTTAATGAAAAGTGGGTAGGTCGAGCTGGTTCAATTGAGTAGTCACCATTGTAAGAAAACTGCAGTGCTACGTGACAACTCGAATGCGGCCCTTACACGGTCATTAATAATGACATTACCAGTAATGACATTACTGGCGGAATTCACTTCATTCCAGATTATCATTACTCTTAAAACCCTACACAATCATGTTTACTGTCATTACTTTCCTTCAGTATAGTTGTGGTCTCTATTTAGCTTAGACGTAGATAATAAGATGGATCCACACAATACCGCTTGTGTCGCTATAATTGCTGTAATGCTGGATAAAGGAGTGGCTGAAAAAACGTGATCAGTATTCTCATATTTTGTTATTGAATGAAGTTAGAGACACGGAGCCAGAGGACTACAAAAACTATTTCCGTATAAATGACATTACGTTCGATAAATTGCTGAAACTAGCTGCACCATTTTTATTCCGAAAAGATACAAACATGAGACAGTGTTTGCCAGTAAAGGAAAGGCTAGCAGTTACCTTAAGGTACCTTGTCACTGGGAGAAACTTTGAAGATCTCAAGTTTTCAGCAATTATGTCACCATGGTCAGTAAGCACTGCTATTACTGAAACGTGTGAGGTGCTTATATATGTTCTGCAAGATTACTTGAAGGTAAGCATTCTTTTGCCAATTTCCGTATCGTAAGTCCGTTGTCAAACCAGGGAAGGTTTATAAATTATTTTTAATTCTTTTGTGAAACGGCCTATACACAATGTGCAGCCTTGGGGCATGTGGACAAATTATTTTTTAAGAAACTACTTCTTTAGAAATCTTCCCGGATTTGATATCAAGATCGGATGTCTGACGTAGGAACACATAAGGTACTGACAACTAGTTTTTCAAACATTAGTTTTTATTTACAAAGATAATTACAAAAAAAGGAAATGATTAAAAAATAATATGTGAAAGAAAACGAAACTATATTACACAAAATTCTTTTTGAATTATACACTAATAAAATATTTTTCCAGTTATTCATAACTGGAAAAAAAGTTCACCAGTGTACCACTTTGGTCGGTAGTAGATCCTTGCTGTTGGAGCGATGGCCCATAAGCAGGGGTACCCACACTGCCCACCGGTAAGACAAATATTAAACTATGGTATGAATATCCCTCGTTAATTTTTACAGAATGTCTATGTAAAATAACCTGACTGGCCTCAAATAAAACATCATCAATTGCTTTATCTGCGAAAATTATTCGCTGGGGGTGTAACGGAAGAAGCTTTTCACCCCAAGCTTTGACGATAGTGGGGACTTCTGTTTCGTTGTTAATTTTGGAGGAATAGTCCAAATAAGCGAATGCCTTTTGCAACAGCTCATTTTTTCGAGCAATGGGGCGGATGCTCCTGGCTTTTTTGGGCATGGGCTCACGAGGCGGTACTATCGATGAACGTGATGTTGGCGGGGTTGCCTGTATTTAGGAGGGATTTTCTTTTTCCTCGTCTTCCTTCCCTTCATCCAATTGTGCTTGAAACAAATTATGCATGTGGCACTTTGTTTTACAATACACACTCTTTTCTATATTACAGTTGCCAACAAGTTGCCAAGAGTGGACTGAAATAGCCCACGAATTTGGGGACCAACACAAATTTTGGAACATACTCTAAGCACTTGATGGCAAACATATTGCAATTAAGAAACCGGCTAATTCAGGGTCTCCTTATTACAACTACAAAGGCTTCTTCAGCATTGTACTACTGGCATTAGTCAACGCAAAAAAAGAGTTCATCATGGTTGATTCAGGGATGAATGGGCGAATATCAGGTAGTGCCGTTTTGTACTACTCTACATTTGGCGCCCTTTTGCAACAAGATGGTTTAAATATACCGGGACCTGCATCATTACCTAATACTACTGAACGTTTCCCATACCTGTTTGTTGGCGATAAAGCGTTTGCATTACGTATAAACTTAATGAAACCCTATTCTCAGAAGACATTGACTCCAGAACGGCTAGCATTCAATCAAATGTTATCACGCGCTCGTGTAGTTGTGGAAAACGCTTTTGGGACTTTAGCTGCCAGATTTGTAGTTTTGCTTGTGAGTTCCCAATGTCAACAGGTTGCTCAAAATTGTTGATAAATTTCAATGCGTGGAAAACCCACGACCACGGTGAGTATACATCATCGGCTCCAGTCTCTGACCTTTTCGAGTCCTCTATTTTTTTTAATTCTTTCCTATAATTGCATCTCAGTGTATTAATTTTACGCCTGACGTCAGATACTGTTTCTCCAGGCTTACATTTTTCATAAATGGATAGCAGTTTCGGTAGGGTTCCATAATACAGGCAATTCTTCGTAGGTGCAATAAAACTTTGCAAAACACCTTCTCCATTTTCAGCACAATCATTCTCCTCCGGCATCGACATGTTGACTCGACGACTTCCCGTGATAAACGAAGTAATGATGCAGCGCACCTTACAGTATCCTTATTAATGATATTAAAAGGGAACTTGAAATTTTTTAAACATGCCGTGTTTAAAATATGTGTGTAGTGACTGTTGTAACGTGCCTTATGGTGGAATCATCTCAAAATTGGAATCAGCTATACATAATGTAATGCTCGACTAATTTCAAGTTCACATTGGCGCAATTAACCAACGTTTAAGTAATTTAGAAGAAAATTTATTGCAAAAATTAGAACATAAGAATGTATTAGATATAAAACAGCCTTGCACAAGTGATATTCAATTGCAGTCAACAAAGCTTCATGTGATAAGAATTATGGTTAAATAGAAATTCTCATATGAACAAAATAAAACCACATACTTCTGAGAATAGCGACTAATAAAAGTAAATTGGGAAATCATAAGATTAAAAATAGCGACAAAAAACGTTGTTACTTAAATCTCATGATGCAATTAAAACCAGCGACTCCATATACAACGATCTTAGAAAAATTGTTAACCCTGCGGAGAATTCACTCTCAGTCAGCAGAGTCCGCAAAACCGTGCGAGGTTTAGCAATAGACTGCTGGAATTCTGAATCCTTGAATAAATTAAAATATTGCATTACTAATCAATTAGGCGATAGCGTTGATGTGTCTTTCCGCAATAAAGTAAATCCCAAATTGGTAATTTATGGGATAGAATGCGAAGATGCTAAACATGACAACTTACATTTAGCTAATAAAATCTTACAGCAAAACAATTTAAGTCACAAAGTGGACTTAGAGGTCATTAGGAAATTTGATAGCAATAAAAAAACCAATATTGTGATTTCCGTAGATCCAAATACAAGAAACAAGCTGTTCGACCTTCATATTATTTACGTTGGCTAGAGTGGAGGTGCTGTAAAGGATCCTTTTTGCAAAACGATGATTTAAGTGTGCGGGATACTCCCACTTAACCTCCGAATGTAAAAATGTTTCTCAGGTATGTCTACTCTGTGCGGAAGCTCATTTCTGGAAACTATGTACGGCATCTGATCTTAAGCGTGCAAATTGTATTAGATACAATAAGAACTAATAAGACAAACCGTTCTTTTGATCACGCCTCAAATGACAGTAATTGTCCTTGCTACATTAATCTCAGAGGAAGGATTAAATCTAATACTAACTACCAATCCGAAATATAGCAATTACAGCGCACTCATGCTGTTAAACAAGTGAAAAGTGTAGATGGTCAAGGTAACTAGATAAACAGGAATAATCAGATAGCAGGGCTAAACCTACCATCTTACATTTAAACGCGTGTAGTATAAGAAACAAAAACTTGCAATTGTGGTATTTTCAAACAAAATTCAATACTCAGAAATTTGTTGTTTTTCCGAACACTGGTGTGATGATCTAACCTCCTTTGTGTTACCTAACTATAAATTCATTAGCCGTTTTTCAAGCAGTAACTTTTGTAACAAACCATTTTGAGCTGTATTGAAATATACCGTAATATAGGTTCTTCATTCATTTAGTTGTAAATATAAGAAAAATTTTATTTATTAATGATTTGTAAGTATGAGGTAGGCAACTTAATTTGCATTTTGGTGTAACTTAAGTGTATATCTATTTTATGATTGCAAGTTTTGCATTCAAAATTTCAAGAAAAGGCAATAAACGGATTATTCAATTTCATGAACATAAATTTACAAGAAGGAAAATTCCATTTTTTGGTGTGGCTTACAACGTAAAGTATTATTTCGAGATGTTGCGCAATATTGGTGCAAAGATGACATCACCTTGATTGACATTTTCGTAAGCGCTTAGATACCAGAGGTTATTAAAAAGTTTGAGTACAAAATTTTACGAACAGGTATTTATATTTATAACAATTAATTAGTAATTTAAGGCTATAACTAGTTTTAAGATATATTTTATATAACCCTATCATCTTAACTTTTAATAGACATAGTTTGTATATATTTTATTTTTTACATTTTGATAAAATTTTTATTGTAAACAACCTCGGTTTAGTTATTCCGAGCATAATTAAAAAATAACTTGGCGTCCGAGATCATTTTATTAGTGTTAGATTGCATTTTTTTCTATTGATGCTCAGTGAAGTAATCGAGCAGAAATTGTGGTAATTAAGCAAATCAAAAAATGGAACCACCCTACGTTAATCTACCGACTGAATCAAAGCATTATTTTTGGTGAATGGTTTGTATCTCGAGTTAGTTTAACGATTTGTTTGGAGACCTTTTACACTTATTTCTTTATCATATTATTTAAAACACTTTTTATACCTTATACCATCACCATTTATTTATACTTTAAAGGTAGAGGTGTTTCTATTTTGTTCATCATTTATTGGTAAATGAATTAGATATAACGGCAACTGCAGTGAAAAGAACTTGGAATGTAACCTATTAATTAACAACCCATATGTAATTATCTGTGTTTATGTCGCTCCGTGTAGTGATCTATCTACGTTTATTAATAACAGATACCTTACTGTATAAAGTCGGTACTTCCCCTAAAGTTGTAGTGTGTGGTGATTTCAACTTAAACTTTTTTATTGAAAACGATGTAGTAACAAAACTGCTAAGTATTTTTAACTCTTATGGTCTAAGCAAACACATTGATCAGCCCACTCGCTATGGCGCATCATCAGCGACATGTATTGACAAGTTTTCTATTAATATAAATGGACCAAATTGTGTAATAGAAAATCCTTTTCCATGACTTGTTCACTTGCTATAAGGAATTATAATAAACAAAGCATTCAGTATTTAAGAGAAATGTTAGCTAGTGAAGAATGGTATAACCTTGAAGGTAAACATCTACAATCTTTTTTATAATACATTTAGTCATTGGGCCGATTGCTTTTCTAAGAAAAACCTTCTAAATCCTGGGTTAATGATGAAATAAGATTATTATCAAGCTAATTTAAAAGATATGTACCAACTATGCAAAACTTATAAAAACGATGAACTTTTGAATCATTATCAGAGAATGAAACGTAACTACAAAGCTATGCTATCTAAGACAAAAAGTGTGTATAATAGAACATTAATTAATTCGGCCTTTGTCAAATCGAAATCTGCTTGGATATTTATCAACACTGTACTGATTCAAAGATCACGTCTTTACTTAAGTTTGTTGCAAAAGAAATAGCTACTCCTCTAGCAAGCGTTTCAATACCAGTTTTATCTCTTTCCCGAGCAGTTAAAACATGTAGTTATTATACCCATTTTCAAAACAGGCGATAAAACAAACGTTAATAACTATCAACCTATATCTCTCCTATCTGTGTTTGCCAAGATCATATAAAAATTAGTTTATAGGAGGTTATATAGCTATATCACTGAGAATAACATCTTAAGTAATAGTCAATACGGTTTTATGTCTGGTAAGTCTACTAATGATGCGATTTTTAATTCTATCAACACGATCATTAATTCTTTAGATGTGGGCAAAATCGCTACAGGTATATATCCAAGGCGTTTGATTCACTCAGTCACAAAATACTTATTGATAAGTTGTGCTACTGTGGTATTAGAGGAATTTTACTAGATTTCTTGAAGAGTTATTTGACCAATGGATCAGTAACAGTATGTATTAAATAAGTAGTTAATGAAGAAACTATGTCAATCTTTTCAAATTACAAATATCTTTTGTAAGGAGTACCCCAAGGTTCTATATTAGGTCCTCGTATTTTCCTTCTGTATATTAATGATCTACCAATGGCTCTACCATTTTCATCTGTATTTATTTGCCGACGACACATCATGTATAATTTCCAACTACTCGTATAACACAGGAGCAATCGAGAGCAATGTGGTCTCAGATAAAATGTTTAAGTGGTGTAAAGAAAACTCCTGAAAAACAGAATTAATGCAGATTCAAAAAGGTCCTAAACCAGCTAAAAAATCTGAAGTATGTACAGGTTTCAAGTTGTATTAAGTGTTTGGGAAACCTGATTGATAGCAATTTACATTTCCAGACCCACGTTTTAGTATTAGTTAAAAAGCTCAATAAAGCATGTTATGTAATTAGATACCTCCAAAATTCGACCTTGATGTCCTTGTTACTCGCTACAATGCCTATGTGCATCCCATGTTAAACTATGGAATATTATTTTGAGTTTTATAATACGTTTTCACTGCTCAAAAGCGAACAGTTAGATATATGTTAAAATTAGGGCCACGTGAACCTAGTAAACCTCTATTTAAGCGTTTGAATATACTGCCACTTGCTACTCTGTACATTTACAACTTAATCTGGTTTGCGAGGCGTAATATCACTAGGTATGACAAAATTGTGAATACTACACAGCTGACCATGTTCAAACTCGTTTTGCTAATAAACTGCACATTCCTGCTAATTCCTCAGTATTTTTTAAAGCTTGTTAAATACCGATCTACTAAACTGTACAATGCTTTACCGCAAGACATATTATATATTAATAATGATTTTTTGTTTAAAAATGCGTTAAAAGGTGATTTGCTGAAATTGTGCATTTATGACTTTCATAATTTTTTTTACTGAATTAATTAAATGACAATGTCGATATTCTATGTGAATCTTAAGACAATAAACCATTTTTATTACATTTTTGAACAGAAGATGAATTCCTCTGTTGAATGCCATCGAAATATACAGGGTGTTAGATTTAAAATAATAAATATTTTTTCGTTTTAATTTGACCAACATTAGTAAAACACAAGCAAATGGGATTAAATTTGAACAAACTTTAAAAAAAAACTATTGGGTAAACGAATTAAACTAGTGCAAACCCCATCTCTTCGGAGCAATTAATAAGCTTTGCACTTACATTTAGAATCTATCACTCTTATTTGGGACACCCTATAGAAAAATTAATCTTACCGTGGAAACGGGATAACTAACGATTTGTTTTCTTATTCCGTTGTATTGTGATTAGATTTGGGTAACTAAATTTTACCACGAAATGTGATAGTTTATGGGTAGGTGCCTATTATTCGCATTGCACGGAATGGATTTTAGTTTGCCCTCATACGTAATAATATTGGGCATCGCGTATTATTCGCACCGGACAGATCACATCAACGGAATTGCGAGAGGACATCGTCAAGATACCAACAAATCCGTCCGAATCGATGTATGATTTGCATTTCCGCACACTATGCGACCAGAAGTGTTGAGTGCTATTGAGTTTGAATTCGACTGTTTTCATTTTTATTTATCGAGCAGCTAAGCAAAATAGAAGATGATACACTAATTTCTATCATAAAAAATTATATAATTTAAAACATCCTCATTATTCATTGGAAAATTAATGAAACAATCAGGTAACGTAAATTAAACACTTAAGTATTGTTTCTCCAGTTGTGTCTACTTTTCAAATTTCTACTGTATTTAATAAATCCTTATCATTCAATACATTTTCTCGAAATACTTGCATAACTGAATTTATTACTTACTACTCAGATTCGACTATTATTCAAAACTAAAAAAATGCATGTAAATTAAAACTGTCTTGTGAGTTCGTCTACAAAATAAATTTCTGGTAGCCCTTTTGAGCGTTGAGACCTCCAGGATCGTGGTTCAAATTACTTCACTATTTTGTAGATAATTGATTGTTAGGACACATTCAAATTAAACAGGCTTTATTTAAAATAATCATATAAAATAAAAATAATACTAAATATTAATAACAAATAAACTAAAAAAAAAGTATCCCGGTAAATAATAAAGGAAAACAAAATATAATTCTGGTAACCCTTCGGGATCGGGACGGCACTATCCAGTTATAGACTCCGCTCGATGCGCCCTCTCTGTTTATAGCTGAAATTATACGGGTTAATTCCAACAGGTGGTTTTAAATATAATTGATAATAGAAATATTAATTATTTCGGTAGTTATTGACTATGTGTATTGTGTTTCGGAGTTATGGGCAGCAGGATTAATTATGTGTGGAAATCAGGTGAGTATAATTTTGTATAATTTTAGTTAGATACAAAATGTGTTTGTCATATGGACCAGGAGGTGTGAAACGTTGTAGTTTGTAAAATTGGGGTTGCATATACAGAGTAGGTAATTAGGGATGTCCAGGTGTGTTTATTGTAGAGATAGGGAATTAATTCAATAGAATTTAAGTACTAGAATAGGCATTCGGGGCAAAACCTCCGTTCACCTTCTATAGCGGGGTTGATTATTTCCCAGAGAGCTGACTATTTGTTTGGAGCCTCCGTTGAAATAGTGACGTCTGTGATTGCAATTTAAAAACCCAAATCGGTGCAAAGCAACCAATAGTGATGGTTTAAATTACAGCCCTTTTTAAATTCCTTTTCTCTCTACGTAAGAATACGGGGTGGTACCTCCGGCAAATCACGTACAATGTGCCTTTGACAAATTTATACCCAGAGCTCGGTACTATAAACAGCCAAGCCTGTTTGATATAAATGTGCCTGCAATGGCGTAGTCAGAAGTAGGGGAACGGATTTATGGATGTCTGGTGAATGTTGGTGGATGGTTTTGTGGTAGTACAGGTGGAGGATTTGGAGGTGAGTGTGGAATGAATAAATGTTAATATGAATGTTGGTGGCTGGTCAGGTGGATGTATCGTGGTAAGTAAGTGCAAAATAAGTCATGATACTTCAAAGTAAGTAAAATAGTAATAATTGTTTGCCTGGGGATCTGGTATATATATATATATATATATATATATATATATATATATATATATATATATATATATATATATATATATAGGAAATTGGAGAGTGGGAAACAGGTTGACAACTGATAACATTTTTAAATAATGTAATAGGGCAGTTGTGGAAGTACCTAGGAAATAAGGTTTGATAGAAATTATTTCTAGGAATAGAAAATTTGTATGGATTCTGGCACAATCCATACCTTCAGATGTGTTTTTCTTTCGGCTGTTTTAATAATAACTGTGTTGGAGAAATAAACTAAATATTTAAATATTTTATACAGTTCACTAAACTCGTTTTGTGATTTTACTTATGAATAGTTGATATAAAACTGGCTATTGGTTTGTCCCATCATTAGGTAATTTGTAGAATGTAAATATATAAACCTAATTATCTCTATCACACTTACTGTAACTCGTATTTACCTTTCCCTTTCGCAGACTACTTACAGCGACCTTATATGAATATATATAAAACGATGTTTTGTTATTTACAACATACATTTAAAAGATTTCACCAATATGATAAAACTGTTTTATGGAATGCAGTTATTATTAAACAACTATTCAATTTCATTTATATGAATTGGAAAGTAGCAATCAGTCGTCGACATCGTGTTAGTTGATGTGTTTACAAATATTTTAAAATTTTGCTGCTACAAAATACATTAAGGTCTAAATAAAATGTTAGGTGAAATAATAATCATTTCTACCCAGATGCAATGGCGCTTTTTTTATACAGGCAGATTCTCTATCTAACTGGTCAGCACCTATACATTCGAAAAAATTATGCCTGATTTATTTGCATGTTTAACTGCACACACATGCACTTCATATAGGTAAAATTTTCAGATACGATAGTTTATGGATCATTCAAATAAAAAAGAAACTAGATTTACAGCACTTTTATTTTTACACAGTCAATAGCTTTAAATTTTTTATAAATGTTGTTTAATTAATAGAAACATTATTTACAATATACAATTTTACACACAAAATACAATTCTTTCTTAATGTCTACTACGCCTATGTTTTAGCATATCCAATTTAATTTTAATTTTATAATTTAAATCTATACATTGTTCTTCCAATTCCCTTTCTAACCAATAATTAGATATGTACAACGAGCTCATATTTTCTAATTGTAATGTATAACGCAATTTATTTATATAGCTTATCTGTTTAATACCTATTATAACTAATTCTGTCCCCTCGGATAACTGTTCCAATTTCCTACAGTATGTGGTCTTAATATTACCTTTAATTTCATGGATTCGAAGGTCGCTAATTTGTTCCACATCTTGCTGGGTAAAACGTTCCTGTTCGAAATTCTCTAGTGCTTTAGAATGTGGTACAATATTCTCTATTTCAGCAAACGTATTACCATTAAATGCGCTCGTACCGTTTGTATTAAATGTAATAAAAGGTGTGGTAAAGAAACTATCCCCAACCCATTATAAGGAACAAATACAAACCCTTCGCGTATTAGTTTTTCTCTTTTTACATTTAAAAAAAATTCTTAAAGTAACCTCTTATAAAATAAACAGTTTTTTTCCATCTCTTTCTGCAAGTGCTCCAACATGTGGGTATTGTCTTTTATTATTAACAACGAAAGCGGACATTTTATAAGTCCCATTTGTATCCAGATTGTCCCAACAAGAATTAAAATAGTTAATATTTTGTTTAAACTCTGCGATTGTTTGTTCTTTTTCCAATAAATCCATACACTCTTCTTTTATACTGCTAGCCTGTTGCATATAGTTCAGTTTTCGCTTCTTTAAAACCACTTCTTCCACTTACAACTTACGCTTCTTTGTGGATAGTAAATAAGCTTTGGAAAGGGGTTCTACTTCCTTAATGGTTTTAGTTTGCTGTTAATCTTACTTCTTTTTGCTACAAACTTGGGGGATTACATTAGTTGATTTAACGAGACCATTTCTCGCTATGTTAATTTATTCTGGTGTTGTAGAAAACGCTGTCGTAGATTCCGTAAAATAGGTTTCGCCATCCTTTATAAAACACTTCTGCATAATACGTATTTCGTCTTTGTTTTCTTCTTCTTCCACAACCTCTATGTAGTTTATAGGCAGACATTAAAAACCAAATGCAGATATTGCATAACTCTTACGTTCGAGTGGGTCTGTAGTTTTAATTGGATACCAGTTAACTTTCTTGTATTCTCGTATCCCCAGTATACAAATTGCAACATATTGTTAAACACTAAACAGAAACTATTTTGTAAACTGTCTGTTAGTTTTGTCCACATTTTTGGGATAGATACAGAATACATTGGTGCATCTTGGAAGTAATTTTTACTACTTTCCAATAATGTTAAACAATCTGCGAGAGGGTTGTACGTTGTAAAGTGTTGCTTCCAATCTGGTACTTCCGTGCTTCTTGGCCCGAGTAGAATAAACTGTTTCTTTGCATCCGGACAGTTTAAAAAATCTATAAGATTGTTTCCGATAGCTTTATTAACACCAGAGCTTGTTATTTGGAAAATAAATTTGTTGTAAATTTTATTCTAGCATTAGAAGTCAAGTTAGGCAGTCCATACCAATCGTATTATCGTTATCTACAACCACATTACAATTTTTCTTGCACTCACCTTGAAGACAGAAATTAAAATTGTTAATTAAATAGTGGCACATTTGTTCCTTATTAAATATTCCTGCGAAATCTTTTGTAATGTCCAAATCCAAAAGATAGTGGTCTTCCTTCTTAAGTTGCATTAGTAAATCGGGCAATTCATATAGAACGGTTTCCAATTTAACATCCTCAAGCTCGATTTTGTTTAAGAAACACAAACTGGCTGGGTATATTTTTTAGTTACACGTTGCAAACCAGATTTACCAACTCCATGCCTATCCGAAACAAATCTACCAAATATTCCTAGGAGAAAACTATTAAACGAACCACAAATGTCTTTCTTTACAAGTGGTGTTTTTCCTTGTACATTGCAATGTTCCATTCCCCAAGTTTTAACAACCATTATGTTATCGCAAAATGTAACGGTAATGGGTACAAATGATTCAAAACACTCATCTTGTAACAACACCTCTCCTTCCACATATTAATATTACCAATGATTGTTATTTCGTAAATTCTCCAATAAAAACCATTGTCCAAATCTTTCGTTTGTGGGTTTAATTTTTTTTTACAAAGTTTTGAAACACTAAATACTTAAGAAGGATCCATATTAACGGTTCGAGCGGCTAAGAAATAAATTAAATCGTTCCTGCATCGCCGATCTATTAGAAGTACTTGGAAATGTTCGGATTACCTCGGTTATATTCGGGGAAGGCTGGAGTGGGGTCGCCGAAAGCCTCGTATCGCAAAATTTTACCTATATGAAGTACATGTGTGTGTATTTCAATATGCAAATAAATCAGGCATAATTTTTTCGAATGTATAGATGCTGATCGCTAAGATAGACAATCTGCCTGTATAAAAAAAGCGACATTGCATCAAGGTGGAAATAATTATTATTTCACCTAATATTTAATTTAGACCTTAATGTATTTTGCAGCAACAAACATTTTAAAATATTTGTAAACGCATTAATTAACACGATGCCGTCGGCTAAATGCTACTTCCAATTCATATAAATGAAATTGTATAGTTGTTTAATAATAATAACTGCATTCCGTAAAAACAGTTTTATCATATAGGTGAAATCTTTTAAGTTTATGTTGTAAATAACAAAACATCGTTTTATATAAATTCTTATAAGGTCGTTCTAAGTAGTCTGCGAAAAGGAAAGGTAATGCGAGTTGCAGTAAGTGTGATAGAAATAATTAGGTTTGCATATTTACATTCTACAAATTACTTAATGTAGGGAGAAACCAATAGCCAGTTTTATATCAACTATTCATAAGTAAAAACACAAAACGAGTTTAGTGAACTGTATAAAATATTTCAATATTTAGTTTAGTTCCCCAACACAGTTATTATTAGAACAGCCGAAAGAAAAACACATCTGAAGGTATGCGTATTTTATGTATTTTACTAGATATTGTTCACAAAAATACCAATAAAGATTTTAATGTGTTATTGTAGGAGGAGCCTGTCATAAACCATCAGCTCTTACTCTACAGACTCGATCTCTACTCCTTTGTTTAGTTAATTAGATAAAGGTGTGTTACGCTATTTTTAAATTAATTAATTAATAGCATTATGCGGTACGTATTTGTTGGTTTTAAACTACGTAGTTATTGATTCCCATATAATAATAATCCGTTAAAACCTGTTGTTTTTTATTTCCGTTATAGCAGTTTGGTATTGTTGAACTGTAGCTGATTTTGAGCAAGCAAGCTGTAATTCATTAAATCAGTATTTTTGAATTGTAAGCTGGTTTCCGCAAACTGTGAGATATGATCTGGTTTTATTGAGATTGATCTGATTGATTGATTTGTTTGCTTGAGAAAGAGACGAGAGAGAACCGTGCGTGATCAACTTCTATAGCAAAAAATTTGCATTAGTCTATACACCACTAGATCGCGCCACAAACAAACAAACCTTAATTAGTCCTAGAAGTATGCAGTTAGGTGACGCTACCTTTATTACAGAAAAAATATTCATTAGTCGATACACCACTAGATGTCCCTACAAACAAATTCAAGTTTCGCAACACGGGGGCCACGACAAGAGGGCGCGAACCCTAACACGAGTTCTTATGGCTGTCTTACACGTTGGCATTAAGGCCTTAATCAGAGCTCAGAAGGTGGGTGGGGCTAAGAACCTACCAGAAACTCATCAGGTAAAAGAGGCTGTCTTTAGGACCGCCAATCAGAACATTGTATGCACACTCATTTGCCTAGCTTAGGGGCTTAACTGCCAAAAAGGTGCTTAATACAACCAGAAGGGTCCTAATTAGGGTGAAAATTCCATCAAGGGGCTGAAAATGGCCTCCGAAAAGAAGCCGTCAAAAAAGGGGTGGGAAATGGGCTGAGTGAATGACGTCACAAAAAAACAAAATGGCGGCCATGGTGTCCCCTTCTACTAGGTAATAATAGTTACTATTATATTCCCGAAACGTACGTAAAAATAAAGATAGTTGTTTATTGTAGCTTACCCTTTGGTGTCGAATTTTCTTTTAAACTTGAACTATTGTAACCGTGACAATACTGCAAACTAATTGAAAGGTTTTTAACTTAAAAATCGTATGGAATACGTCGCTGGTTTTTAGCAATTTATAAACATTTTATTCACATTTTGACGGCAAATTATTTACAAATCCTACTCGAGGTAAACTTTGTATTTACGTATTTAATAAAATTAATAATGTTTAATACTGTTGACAACTTGTAAGCTCACATAAAATCAAACAAATGTCCTAAACCATAAAATAATTTTATATACAAGCTTGAACAATTTTATAGTAAACCAAAATTTCATAAAATAAAAACATTCACATAGACCTATTAAATATAACTAAACTGGTGAAGTGTGTTCAAACTATTTTGCATATAATTGCTTTTGTCATTATTTTTAAAATACATTTTTGCATAACTGTATTTAATCTAACCAGTAAGCATCTCGGTCGGTTAAAGTCATTATTATCACAAAAAAGCCATTAAGGCGTTAGATACGTTGTTGTCATGTGCGTACTCGTTAGTGTTATTTAAGAAGTTTATTGGAGTGTGTAAAAATATGGTTTGCGTCTGTGTGGTATTTGAATATTCGTATCTCAGTTGCACTTGACTGATTCCTTACGCCTTTCTAATACCCTCCTGCATGAACTTAATAGAATTTATGGCGTTTCAATATCTGTTAACACATCTAGATGTCTGTTTAATGAGTTACTAATATAAAACCATAGCATTTTTTGTTTCTCACACACTTATATAGTGCAGTCGCTTTGTATGCCGTTCTAAAAAAAAACCGACGCAGAGGAGGTATAAAATATTCAACTTCAGTAACGTCAAGTACTTTGTAAATAATAAATATGCACGAACCATAAGAAATATAGAAGCTTATAAATATGATCGGAAAAAATTGTATTGTCATTCTTTACTTTTCTTATACAATAGAGTTTCAGTTTGCAGTTCAGTATTGCTATGTTTGCTTATGTAGATTATTGCAGTTTGAGATGATTTTGCAGATTTCATTTGCCCAAGCTTGGGTTAGATAAAATTTTCATTCCTTTGCTGCCCCTTTTTTCACAGAAGTAGAAAAATAGTTTATTTCGGAGAACTTTTATAATGGCTCTAACGCTTTACTTCTTGAGTACATTTCGCTCTTTACGTTTACTAATGCATAAAGAAAAATACATTGTAACCTACCACTTATGTTTAGTACAACATAAAAATGAAATAACGTAAATAATTTTTGTTTTCCTAAAATGTTTTAAAAAAATCGAAATTCTTTCTATGTCTACGTACACTTCTGGCATAATTAAAACGATCCATTTAGTTTTACATAAAACAAATCTAATCAAGTAATTGATTCTCATACGAATGTTGGAACTTTTTGCATGCTTTAATCTGCTAACGTTTTATATATGTAAGGAATCACTGAATCCTTTGATGTATTCTGCATTAACCTACTTAATCTGTTTTATTCACATTTGATACGTTACATTCCTGCAATTAATATGTAATGTATTAACGGTAATGGGGTAATAGCGCCCTTTTCGCTTACTGTACGTAAGTTTCAAATTTAGGGACTTACTTGTGTCTGCTTTAGTTAGTGTTATAAGTAATTGTCTAGCACTGGCATGAAACTTTTGCGCTTGGCAAACGAATGCAGCAACGTTAGATTGTATATAAGTAATTACTTCCACTGTGAAAATAAATAGAAGCCATGCACAATCAAAATGTTAATTGTTTGAGATAATTAAATAAACAATTTTTTTTTATAAAACAGTAGAAAATCCACTTTTCTCGAAAACAATTTGATATTTTGGAAATAAATGTTACGGTTTATGTGTGATATACAAGAAATTTACTGCTACAGTTCGCTGGTCTGTCTTCTAGAAAGAAACTTCCCTTTTTACTAAACTTCGTTCCTGTTCCTATAGGCAACCCAATTTACAGATACGATATTTATAAACTTTTCGCGAATTTGTTGAGTTTAGACTAAACTAAGCACTTTAACTGCTTAACGCGCCAGTTTATTTTCAATAGTTGGTCCGATAATTATCATATTTTTTATTTCATTTTTAAGGTCTACTTGTAGAAGTATTAAAGTGTAGAAATTGTGGAATAAAAAAGATTTTTTTGCAAAAGTCAAACATGTATTTTAGCACATGCGCTTACCCAGGTAAGTCGGGTTAAACTAGGTGAATGCTAGTTTATTACAGCTCCATACTAAAATACTAAAAAATATATGGAGTATTTTTATGTCTTTGTAATATTCAGCTGTTTTAGAAATATTTAATAAAAACAAAAACTGACCCTAATAACCCTCTCTCGAAGAGTTGCAAAATGAGCTAATAAGTCGATTTAGCGATAGTGAAAAAAAGTCGATTGCATAACCTTCTATACATACATATGTATAATATATATATATATATATATATATATATATATATATATATATATATATATAATATATATATTATATATATATATTATATATATGACCGACTCTTCCTCATCGAAAGTAGATAGCGTTAGCGTAGATAATGTAAACAATAGAATGAAATCAGAAGTACTCACTATTTCTAAAACGTATGCCGGTTCTCTAACGGATAATGCAATTGCTGATCAATGGACAACTGTTGTCAATAAGAAAACAGAAGAAATCTGCCAATTATAGGAAATAATAACAAAATAATGCTGTGTGTGAAATTAAAGCCGTAAACGCGAGAGCGTATCTTCACGTATATAAATTAGATCCCTCCACAACTGTTGATATGCTGCAGAAATTTCTTGAGCCAATGTTTTCAAGGTTCAAGTAGCAATTAAAATCGAAACATCCGAATATTAGATCTTTAACGGTACGGAAATTATTCTAAAAAAATGTAACTGCGACCATATTCAATTTTGAAAGTTTTAAAAAGTTGTAAAAATTGCATTTCAGCGAGTTATTGATGACCTGAATTTCAATCTTCGATGTTAAAATTTGAAAATTCACTACTGCAGAGTGTCAAAATCTCATGGTGGGGTTGCAATTTTTGTAGGTCAGACGTCACAGTGAAACCACTAACAGTTGTTAATAATTTAATTATAGAAACACCATTGAATTTTGTTGTGTTCTGTTACAATCAAATACGGTAATTATTTGCCTATATAGAGCTCCCCTTGGTGACTTCAATGTTTTTTGTGCCCAGTTAGAACAGATACTCGTCAAATTACTTAAATATAATATTGTTATATTAGGAGATTTTAATGTACACTTTGGCGATGACAAGAGATCTCGTATATTATGTGACTTCTTAGAGAGCAATGGTTTTGAGCAAACAATTTATTCGGCTACTCGCAAGAATAATTGTTTGGATAATATATTTATTAATTTTTCATTTACCGAGTTTAGTGCTATCACATTTGATTCAGGTTTATCAGATCATTTAGGTCAACAACTTGAAAGAAATCATTTTAAAATAATGAACAGTAATCAGGAAATTAAGATGTATCGTCCTATTACTAGGGCAAGTTTACAACTATTTTTTAACGAATTATGTGACTATGATTGGGATACCGTTTTAAATAACAGTTTAGATGACTGCGACAAATGTTTCAGTAGTTTTTTGATGTCATTCTTAATGTGTTTTTGAATTGTTTTCCTATTGCCAAAATTACGGAGAAACGTCGTGATATACAATTAAAATGGTTCAATGATGACCTTAGAGAATTAAGAGAAAGTGATTATGTAGTAACTTGTATAATACATACCGCTTCCAAAACCTACATGCAATGAAAAAGCCTTATCCAGTGTTTACAAGAGGGAAATTAAAGTAGCTAAGATTAAAGCTAATGACAACCTTATAAAAACTCTAATAATCCAACAAAACAATGTGGTCTATTATAAATTCACACAGACATTTAAATATAGAAATTAACTCTGATTTAACTTCTAATGATTTTAATGTTTATTTTGTTAAAATTATAGATGAAATTATATCTGACATGCCAAACAATAATAATCAAGCAAATAATTTTGTCATTAATAACACTAATTTACCTACCTTTAATTTTAAGTGTGTTTCTCAGGTGGAGCTACGTGATGTCATTAAGAGCTTGAATAATGGCGGTACCAGAGATGTGTTCGGTTTCAGTGCCAATTTTGTAAAGCGTAACATAAGTGTCTTCATAAAACCATTAACAAAGTTGGTGAACATTATTATTAAAACTGGAATCTTTCCTAAATGTATTAAAGTGGGACTTGTGCTGCCTTTTTTCAAAAAGGGCAATGATAAAAACGATTTAAACAATTATCGACCAATTTCGATTTTGCCTATATTTAGTAAAATAATAGAAAAGTACTATACAAACAAGCAGTGAATTTCTTTGAAAGCAATAATGTTTTCTACAAACAGCAATATGGTTTTCGAAAAGGAAGAGGAACCTCATGCAATAACTACGTTTGTAAGTAATACCTTAGAAAGTTTTGAAAAGGGCAATCATGTTATAGCGGCTTTTGTGGACTTTTCTAAGGCGTTTGACTGTGTTTCGCACAAAATATTAATAAACAAATTAACCACGATTTGTAACTTTAGCGTTTTAAGCGCTTCTTTAATATCATCTTTTATGTGATAGGTATCAGTGCGTTCTCTTTAATAACGTCTTGTCCGAGAAGTTACATATTAAAAATGGTGTTCCACAAGGGTCTATCTTGGGTCCTTTGTTATTTTAATATATATTAATGACATGCCAGCGTCAATGCCCGCGGAACTTAATTGCATTCTGTATGCGGATGACGCCACTATAATTTCAACTAGCTCAAATTACGAAATCGCTATTTCTAAAGCTCTGGAGGAGTGGAATTTGTATCTAGTTGGTGCAAAATAAAGTTAAAATTAAATACAGCAAAACAATAGTCATGCCTCTCTCATTGAGAATAGGCAAAACGGACTTAATTTCAAAAGAAATATCTTTTTTGGGTTGTGTTATTGACTCACGTTTAAATTTTGATAGGCACTGTGATATTGTTGCAAAAAAAATGAATAAATTCATCTTTTTGTTTAGAAAATTACAAAATAATGCTTCAACAAACATAATGAAATCATCTTATTTTGCTCTAGTTCAAAGTACACTTCTTTACGCTATTCTAGTGTGGGGTGCAGTTCAATTGGCATAGAATATTTAAATTACGACGCAAGGTCATTAGAGTATTAGCTAATCTTCAATTTAATGAAGAGTGTCGCCATGTTAATTTGTAAATTTGAAAATTCTTACTGTTTCCCTGTTTATATATTTTGGAAGCGTTATGTTATGCAAAGAAAAATATATCTTTAATGTTGCGGCAATCGGAAATACATAAATATGACACGAGGAAAAAGAAAATTATTCAGTCCATTTTGTAGGTTGTCTTAAAATACTCAGAAATGTATTGTATACCAATCACAAAAGCTATACAATTGCCTACCGGATAATTTTAAATGTCAACCGATTACTGTATTTAAACTAAGTATAAAAATTTTCTTATACACCATGTCATTTTACTACGGTGGATGAATTTGTTGTAAGCATGTATTGAACCTGGAATATAAGTGCAGTAACATTAGTTTGTCAATTAGTGTTATGTCATGTTAGTTAATTAGTTAATTGTGATTACGTATTATACTTATATATTTATTTTTATTTTTGTGATCTATTTTTATATGTTTATAAGTTATTTTGTTTTAAACCTGACGAGTGAATATGTGCTTGAACACGGTAGTTTAACTACAATAAAGATTATTATATATATATAATATATATATATACTATATATATATATATATATATATATATTGGTAGAAAGTTAAAAATAGATATCTCGCTTATCTTTCAAGATAACTATGGACTGTTTCATATCACTTTAAATCAAATTTCACTCCCTTTCAAATAAAGTAGGAATATGTGTATGTTATACCAGTAATACGAGAAATGTTTTCAATTTCCGGAAAAACCGGAAATATTATTTTCATGGGGATAATATCATTTCATTAGCGCAAATGAACAAAGTTCATTTCCAAAATTCCAAGTTTATAACGAAAATAGTTAGAAAGTTATAACAGTATCAATATTAAATATTAGAAAATTCATATCTCTTATACTAGTAGCTTTAGAAGAAGCAGGTTAGTTGCATTCATAAGAGTGACTGGTTGCCTAGAAAATATAAAAAAAGACAAAAGAAATGCTTGTAGAGAATTTTGAATAAATCAATTTCGAATAATTGCTTAGTTTGATCCCTTAAATGTAGGAAAATTTATACCATAATTTATTACGTAAAGAAATCTCTTTAAAGGAACCTTTATTTAACTACGCATACCTAAATTTCCAATTTTTTATATCTTGAGTCGGTATCGGAAATATATATTTCTACAAAAAAATGTATATGTGACTGTAACTGCGAGCCATATTCAATTTTGATAAGTTTTATAAAAAATTGCATTTCATGCGAGTTGTTGATGACCTGAATTTCAATCTTCTATGTTAAAATGTTGAAAATTTGCCCCAAAATAACACTCCTTAATTTCCCCTGTATACCTATTGCGTTTAAAAGCTTGTTTTGTCGACATAATTGTCTCTTAGGCCATCATTCCAAATTTCATCAGAAATCGTCCGTATAGTTTCGGCCGGTGAGTGACCATAGTGTCACATTTCGAAAAATTTTCTAAAAATTTTTTCGGTTTCAGGGAGTCATAAATCATTCAAAATAGCGCAAATGAAATTTTTTCAGAATTCATTTTTACGACCGCAATACTTCTTGTAGAAAGTAAGAATCGGTAAATAAAACATTGTGATTAACACATAAAAATTATATCTAAAGGAATAGTAATAATAATCCAGTTCTGAATATTTGTAACAGTATTGAATCACTCAAACACGGATCTAACAATCAACAAGGATCACCAAATCTAGAGCAGTTAATATCTAGTTTCTCTGAATCTTCTTAGTTACCACGTGTATTTCGAAATTTGTACATATTCCATGAGTGTAGTTTGTTTTCCTGAATATATTCGGAAAAGTTCTGGACTAAGCGAGTTTCGAATGTATCCTTTCTACAGGAGAACTTAGTTAATGATATTCTCTATTACTGTCAACTGATCTTCATTCTATAATTCAAGGCTGAAATTTAGTTCCTACCAAAGAATGTATGCGAATCCATAAAAGAATTACAAATTGCCAAATTCTTAACAAATGAAAAATATTTTTTGTCAGCATTTTACCGATTTAATCTTAGATTTAAATTCTAAATATTGCATAAATCAACATCCCTTTCCCATCGTATAGCTTATAATGCGTTAGTGACAACTAGTAACTTGTTTGCCTCGATCTTACCAATAATGTCTCTTAGGAATATTAAATTCATAATAATTCCTTAGTTTCGCCTGAGTGAACATTAACAAATTTTGTAAAAAATTTTAAAAATTTATTTACGTTCAGGAGTCTTAAAATAAATAACCAATTTTTTAGATTTTTTTGACCGCAATACTTTCTTGTAAAAGTAAATATCGGTAAAAAACATTGTGATAATACACAAAAATATGTCTCAAGATAATATAATACCAGTTCTGAATATTTGTACAGTATGAAACACTAAAAATCGGATTACAAACGGCAGTCAAACAGAATAATCAGTTTTGAAATTTTGCCAGTTATTTGAACTTTACATATTCCACACTGACTGTAGGATTTAAAGGTTTTTCTCCGTATCGTGGAATATATTCAGGAAAATGGTTATCAAATGTCCTAAGCGAGGGCGTGTATCGAATCTCTTGTAAGAGAATTTCAGTAATGAATTTTATTACTGCTCAATGAGCTTAAACATTCATAATTCAAGCAATGATTTGTTCTCAGATTTTTCGAATCCATACAAAAGAATTCCTTAAAGTAAATCAGACAAATGAAAAATATTTTTGTAGATTTTCCAAAAATTTCTCAGGATAACTTTAATCTCTAAATTTGTACACTTAACCAACATGATTATAATCAAGGACAACTTAGGCTTAACTTTTCCTGCAATCTCTTCCACAAATTCCTGATTGTAATATTGAAACAAATTAATTTCCTTTTTATCTCTTCCGATTTGAGTGCACAAATTTGGTTCTTGACAGTTCAATCAGTCTCCTTGTCTGAGATTGTTAACTTTTCTAGTTCTTTGGACTTTTCTAATAGTTTTGCAGTTCCTAAAGATTTCAATCTTATTTGCAAAAGATCAGGCAAAGTATCACGAATTATAAAATGCATGTTTGTCAAACAATATCCTTTTGTAGCTTAATTGTAATGTGAAAAGCCACTACCTCGAGATGTACTGAATTATACGGAAGAGATTCATCTGCTTCCGTACTATTTATAAATTCCAAATGTAACTATTTGAACTCAAATGAATTTTATTCCAAATCTGAGCTCGTTTAGGGTATTATTGTATCCAAGCATCATCCTTTATATTTAATTTATCTCAATGGTAATTTGTTTCAGGAGTTCTGCTTCACGAAATTTTAGATAATTTTACTTTCTGCTAAACAGAAAGTATTGCGTTAAAAAGTCTGCATATTCTTGGTGTTTTAAATTCTGACAAATAGACCCGAATAGAGTTGTCAAGTTTCGATATCGGCAAGATATCGATGTCTCGAGGGGTTATTAAGTCAATTAACTTTTGGTTTTTCTTAAAATTTTCAAACAGCTGATTTTCAAAGGATATAAAATACATACATCTTTTTAGTATTTATGAAAATTCCTTTAGATCACTAGCATTCACCGAATTTATATGGCCAAATTTTATTCAACTTAACAGAGTTTGAGTTCTATCAAATAGTTCTATTTGTTTATCGAAAATGAAGAATTTTGAGTTCTTGATTCTCAAATTCTGCATTCTCACTTTCCTCTATTTTTTGTTATACCGGCTTGGTTTCGTTAGTATTCAATCAAGTATCATCATTCAAAATTTAAAAAAAAATCACGTTCCAGTCAATTTCAGCATTTATATTGGAAGAAGCCTAAATGGAAATAGCTGTTATGTGCAGCATTAGGTGAATTTCACTCAAGTTACGTCCGCAACATATCATTACAGAGTAATGGAGTTTGAGGTATCTGAAAAATATGAGACTTTATCATGACCCACTTTCTGAATATTTTCTTCGATGTGTTTGAATCATGTAATTACATATAAGTTCTCACAGAATTTTTATTGAATTATAAATTGTAAAATAATTTTCATAGGACGTAGTTCAGCAATATATTAAGCTAAATGAAACGTAGTTGTCACTTAGAGAATACTAAATTAAAATCACGCACGCAACAACAATTCAGTACGTTGGGAAAATGGAGAGAATTAGATGTAACGATTTAACGTAGTTCTCCAATGGTTAACAAATAATTCTATGTCTATCTACACTTGATAATGAAACAGTGGACTAAACATTAATCTATCTAGTAGTTAATGACACAATACTTAATTCTATTTTACAAATTTCGTGCCATTTCATAAAATAAATAATGCAAACATTAGTTGTATAATTGAAGGAATGGAGCGAATCGCTAGTTACTAAATGTCACAAAACATCTTATGTGCAAGTCGTTGATAATAAATGAAAATTTACTTTTGACGACCATGTATGGGTTTGTTATATTTATTTTCTTAACAAAACTTAAGTGAGTGGTCTAGTTTTCAATCTTCCTATATTACAGAACATACGTTTTTTAATTGTGTAACAAATTGTTCCGCATTTACTTAGTAACACTTTAGCGTTAGCGGATTTACAGGTTCATGTATATACTCACTTACATCTAAACTACGGCTTAGGGTGTAAGTTCCGTTTGCCCAATAGTTTACACTTTTCACAGAGATGTTGGTTGTGTTTTGGAGTATTGGAGATCGAGGTGGCCACTCTTTAACACCTTTTCGAGCAATCCACTTGTCTGGATAATTTTAGTTTAACCACTCTCTCGCACGGAGACCAAAATGTGGTAGAGCCCCGTCTCGCCGAAAATATAGGTATTTTAATTAATCAATTCCCTTGGTCATCTAGTTGGTTTTCCAAACTATTGTAACGTGCCAATTCTTAGCTAGCGTTACCAAACGGGCGCAATCCACATTCCTCTAAACGGCTTTTAAACTCTGGAATGATCTCCCTAGTTCCTGAAGTAGCTGTTCATAGGCATCTCTTACAATTCAATGTCCTATCCATCCTCCTAAGTGTCTTAGAACAATAGGCCAAATTTAGCCTGTTCAGGTCCACAATTTTTAAAAAATAATAAAAGTCAATATACATAAACCTAATGTTGACCAAGACCACAGATCTGTGCCAAGACCAACGTACGTTCCAAATATGAGGTCGATGGGTCAAACGGTGCTGTTAGTCATTTAAAACAGACGCATATTCATTTACACACAACAAGCGCACGCACGAGAAACACGCAACGCACGCGTCAAATAGAGCGATCAAACGATTCTACGTACGCAGCACGCATCGTTACGCAACGCACGCACGCACGTACGCACGCACGCACGCACGCAAGCACGCTCGCATGCACCACGCACACACACACACACACACACACAACAACACAAGACACAGACACAGACAACAACACACACACACACACACACACACACAACACACAACACAAAACACACACACACACATCACACACACACACACAAATCACAATCACACTACGCACGCACGCACGCACGCACGCACGAACGCACGCACGCACGCACACACGCACGCACAGCACGCACGACGCACGCACGCACACACGACGCACGACACACACACACACATATACACACATACACACACACACACAATATATATATATATATATATATATATATATATATATATATATATGGTGGGCACCATACACGTCACGGAGTTTCTATAGGAGCCTATTGGAATATTTTAATTATTTTTTCTTAGAGCATATACAGGGTGTTTAGAAGCACAATTTAAACATAATTAATTTCAACCATGTAGGGTGTTCACAAGAAAGATCCATATCAAAGTTCTTTTTTAATGGAACACCCTGTATATTATGTGTTTTTTGGAATCTACGAATAAAATAAAGGCAAGTTACCAACATAATTCCCTATACCTAAAACCTACCGTTTCAAAGAGGTTTAATGATTTTTGAAATTACAGGCTTGAACTACATTTATTATCATTGAAACAGCCGTAGCCTCTGTCAGTACTTTGCAAAAGGGTTGTTGTGTAAGACAGCATAAAATTTTTGTTAAGGCAATATACAGCGCACTCAAAACTGACACTCAATTGTCAACTGCAGGTACATAATATTGCAAATAACTGCCTTATTTTAAGTAACACCCTCTGTATTTAATTAAAAAATGTGTTGTAAAATTTTATAACCTTTCAAATTATACTAGGGTTCCTTTTACCTAACTCTAACAGTGTTTGAGGTAGTTTGAAATTTTTAATTAAGTTATAATAATTCCGATAGTCTAGGTTTACTTGAAGATGCAAGGTGGCATTAACAATATTTAATTATTGTTTGACATTTGTTAAATAATATAACGTCATAATATTGTATTTCAAAGGTAGTAACGTTGTTGTAAGAAGCGAATTTGTCCTACAATAATTATGTATGAACAAAAACATACTCTGTACACGAAAGAATTGATATTATTTTAATTATAGGAGAATGTCAAGAAAATTTGTTACTAGCAGAAAGGGTTTGTGCTTAAAAATATCCCACTCGCAATCATCCCAACAAAAGAGTATTGCAACGATTGATGGAAGTGTTCCGTAGAACGGGACGTGTAGCATACCGGAAAACTAACAGACCAAAGCCTGTCAGTGGAAATGGCGACAATGAGTTTGTGGTAATTGTCGCCCTTGTTGAGAATCCCCATATAAGTCACCATAAAAGAAGTCGAGAAGTACGTATCAGCAAACGAAGCGTTGGTAATGTTTTCATTCGAAGGCTTGATTTTTGCCTATGGGAAGTGGGTGAAAATGATAATTTTTTCGACTTTGTACTATTTTGGGACGAATCTACGTTCCATAATAACGGATTAGTCAACAGACACAATTTCCATTACTACAGTGATGAAAATCCCCATTTAGTTCGCGCCCTTGATCATCAGCACCGATGGTCTATTAACGTGTGGGGTGGAATTTTGGGCTCACACGTAATGGGGCCTCACTTTTTTAATTAAACGGCCTAAAGTTTAGAAGATTTTTGCAACATAATTTATCTGATCTTTCAGAAGATATTCCAATAAATATCAGTGAATTCAGTTATGTGCTCCGGCACATTTTGAAGTCCGAATTCGCCAGTATTTACATAGAACTTTCCCTAATAAATGGATAGGACTGGGAGGACCACAAACTTGGCCGGCAGGATCCCCAGATATGACATGTGAAGACTTTTTTTATGGGGTTACATAAAAGGTATTGTTTATAACGTACCTACGGCTACACCTGATGATATGAAGGCAAGAATACGCAATGCCTTTGAAGCAATAACACCTCAAATATAATTTAATGTAAAGAGGTCTTTCCTGGACAGAATACGCATTTGTATTGATCAAGATGGATGCCACTTCGAACATTTATTAAAGCAGAAACATTTGTTTGTAGGTAATTATTATTGGTTGTTTTATTAATATGTATTTATGCTGTTAAGGTGTTTTTCTTTAATCCTATACGTAATTAAATTATTGTCATGTTTTATTAATATACCGTATTTTTTTCAATTACTACTCAGTTTTATTTACCCCACAAAATAAAAAAAGATGTCACCTTAATATTAAAATTAGAAGTAATATTTAAAATAAAAAGAAATCAAAATAACTCAAAAACTGTTAGAGTTAAGTATAGGGAACCCTAGTATAATTTGAAAGGTTATAAAATTTTATAACAAATTTTTTATTAAATACAGGAGGTGCTGTTTAAAATAAGGCAGTTATTTTCAATATTATGTACCTGCAGTTGACGTTTGATTTTTGAGTGCCCTGTATATTTTCTTAACAAAAATTTTATGCTGTCTTATACAACAACACTTTTGCAAAGTATTGACAGAGGCTACGCTGTTTCAATGATAATAAACGTAGCAAAAATAAATTTTGAATTCAAGCCTGTAATTTCAAAAACCATTAAATATCTTTGAAACGGTAGGTTTTAGGTACAGGGAATTCTATTGCAACTTTTATTTGTAGATTCCATAAAACATGGAATATACAGAGTGTTCCATTAAAAAATAACTTTGATATGGATTTTTTTGTGAACACCAATTATTGAAATTATTTTAAATTGTGCTCCTAAACACCCTGTATATGCTCTAAGAAAGAATAATTAAAAAACTCCAATAGACTCCTGTAGAAATTTCGTGACGTATATATATATATATATATATATATATATATATATATATATATATATATATATATATATATAATATATACAGGGTGTCCAGTGAGGAACTGTACAAACTGAAATGGTATTTTCCTTGGGTCAATTTAAGTAAAAAGTCCCATAAACATAGGTCTGATTCGCAATAGTTACCCAGATACAAGCGTTTAAAGTTTATAAATGATCACATATTTTTCAAAAGTAATTATTATTAGTCAACTGGAAAACAAAACCGAAACAATCTGTCATTTATTCGTTTGTGGTCTAATAATGACAAAGTGGATTGTAGTAAATTAAGTGTAATTTAAATTTAAAATGCCTTTTAATTTTCTAACGAAGAGTATGCTGACATCATTTACATTTATGGATTTTGTGATGGAAATGCGAGAGCTGCCGTTAGGGAATATGAACGAAGATTTCCCAACAGGAGGATTCCAAATCACCAAACCTTTTCTTCTGTGTTTCAACACGTTCGAACTCATGGTTCATTTCCATCAGTTCAATAAGATCTGATCGTCCTGTGGAGTTAAATGTGAATGAGCAAGAAAACATTCTACAGATGGTTGATCGGAGTCCAGGGTTGAGTGTTAGAAGAATTTCTTCTCGAACGGGAGTCCCCCGTATGTCAGTATGGCAAACATTACGTGATGGGCTTTTGTATCCTTATCATACACAAAACGTTCAGCACCTTGAACCTGGAGATTTTGCTTTGCGGTTGAATCTTTGCCAGTGGCTACAAGAAAATCCACAACTAGTTCCATTCATTTTATTTAGTGACGAGGCGCAATTTACTAGAGATGATGGAGTGAACAATACACGCAATTCTCATTTGTGGTCAGATGAAAATCCACATGGTACAACAGAAGCTAACTTTCAGCGCAGTTTTTCGGTTAATGTATGGTGTGGTATGATTGACGATCAACTTATTGGACCTTTTTGTTTGAGGAACGTCTTACAGGAGAAGCATATGCTAACTTTTGCGGAATGAATTGCTACCGCTTTTGGAGAAGTACCTTTACTAACAAGACAACAAATGTTTCTTCAACAAGATGGGCTCCTCCCATTTTAGTCGACAGGTGACAGAATATCTAAATGTTGCTTACCCTAATAGGTGGATTCGTGAGGTCCGCATGTTACCGAGATCGCCCGATCTCACACCTCTGGATTATTTTGAAAAATATGTGATCATTTATAGACTTTAAACGCTTGTATCTGGGTAACTATTGCGAATCAGACCTATGTTTATGGGACTTTTTACTTAAATTGACCCAAGGAACATACCATTTCAGTTTGTACAGTTCCTCACCGGACACCCTGTATATATATATATATATATATATATATATATATATATATATATATATTTTTTTTTTTTTTTTTTTTTTGAGATGTTTAGATAGGAGTAGGACAAGGATCGGACAGTCTAACTAGTAATTTCTTTTAAAAAGGGTGATTTCAAGCATGATACATGTGCGAGACATTTATTTGATATAATTTGGTTGACGATGGGTTGAAAGTGGATTTGTTTTGGGCAAAACAATACATTTATACAATTTGATTTAATCATAAAAAGCATTGTGCTACCAACAAAAATGTCAGGAATGTTAAATAAACTTATTTCTGTAAATTCAATTTAGTATTTTAGTTTGTTTCAATAAATTTCAATTTTTCGAAAGTATTTTGGCATGTGAATATTTTACAGGTGTTTAACACAAAGTGTAAAGATAGATTTATGTTAGGGATATTGTATAAGTAGTGTAGAATGCAGGAAATTTGGTAAAATTTAGGAAAGGGTTATAATATGGACTTAATATGATCATTTCTCACATATTTTTGGAAGCGATTGTTTGACAAACTTAGTGATGCAATTTAAATATTAAGAACAGTGCATAGAATATATTCACACAAAGACATTTACATGTAGATACATTTTTATAGTGGAATTTCAAGAAAGTGTGTTAAACAATATGACTTCTTAATGTAACATTAATTTATACGACGCAAGTGATATGAACATTAAATACAATAAAGACAGTTATTACTAGTCATTAGGATAACATTTTGAGTTACATAAACGTTTTTTAAAAGTAAGTTATTTGTAATTTTAGAATTAAGTTTGGTTATGTTTTAAATTTTGTTTTTCACAAATTTACAGTTTTTTGATAATATTAGGCTTAAATTGTATTATTAAAGTGATTAATAGGAGGTCTTCCTCATTATTACATGGCAATATAAAGTGTACAAAGCATTTCAGCGCAAAATTTCATGAAATGGTGGTTGAATTTGTAATTTTACTAGATAAACATAAAATTCCTTTAAATTTACGATTTTAGACTTCAAATGTGTGTTTTCCTATGCTAAATTTTATCAGGATTACATATATGTAATTAAGTTAAGTGTAGTTTGTAAGATTAGGTAGTTATAAACAAATTTGAATTAGAATAGGTCATTTTGCATAATGTTTAAAGGAACCATATCTTGTTGGATGTCTATCTATGCGTAATTTTACACAGATTTCATTTCTGTCATTAGAATTTGAATCCGAAATTGTATAAGAAAGATATTGCTAAATTTCTATTTTAGTTAAGTTTGTAAAATTTTTTCAACCAATCAGAAACATGGTTACATATTTAGATTTGCTAACAAAAATTGAAGTTGTAGTAACAACCAAAAGGGTATAAAAGGAATTGCCCTGGAAGTGGATCTCTTTCTATAATTTGTCAGTTTTTTTGAAAAGGTTAAAATAGTGTTGTGTTTTTGTGTTACAAGTAAGTTTTCCTAACCTAAATAATCATCGGGAAAAATTTAATAAAAACGGAGAGAAGAGAAATCAGGCGCAATTGTTTTTATACCGACAATAATTTAAATATTTGAGTTCGGTTACCGATACCTGTGCAGTTTCGTAAAATTCATTACGAATTATTTTTTTGTGACGATTTATGTTGAACGTTTAAATTTTTCGTTTGTTGAAGTTGAATATTGGTTACGTTTTACCAAAATAAAATCCTAATCATTTTTTTTATTTGTTTTATTTGTTGCTGCGATTTTCTTTTAATAATTTATAGTTGAGCCGGAACCTAAAATAAAGTGACATTAATTTAAACCTTGGACAACCAGTAAATATTATATAAACGATACAATCAGAAAGCATTAATACGTTTAATTAAAGTACTATTGAATTAAAATTTGTGGTTGGAGTAAAGCCGTTAAGTGGAGAAATTTTACCAGTTACTGAAGCGAACATGATCAACAACCCGAGCACCAGTTAGCAGCTTGTGGGTAAATAGTAGCAGTAAAATTCATACATAAAGATCTTCGAAAATATTGGAAAGTGCCTGCATCTAATTGGAACAACCTGTATGAAGACATCAGTTTGAATTTGGAACATTTATATGTGAGTTACTTTTGATTTTAACCCTATCTATTGTGTTCATTGTTGTGTTTGATTTCCTGCAATTATAATTGGTTATATGTATAGGTGTATATTTTTAAATAATACTTGTGTTAAACACCTGCAAAAGAAGTAAAATTTTAAATTATTTCCAAATTTTAAATTTCATTTATCCAATTAAAAGTATAAACATAAATTCAACAAGTCATTGTTTGACAGTTTTGACATTTGATAATTTTTATTCAGTAACGTTACAACGCATGCGTTAAAGTATAAATTGTGTTCAGATATATTTTTTTTACATATATGATAATTTTCATAAAGGGTAATTCACATAATTATATTCGAATCAAATATAATATCCCACTAAATCCTGAACCCTATCCCCACATTGAGATTTGAGCTAGTCCGTTGCATACAAATATAATTATATAATATAATTATATTGATATCGGCAATTATAAATCCTGAACCCTATCCCCACATTAAATTAAATTGAAATATATAGTAAATTATATTATTATATCATTCATTCATCATAACATCCCAATATATATATATATATATTATATATCCTATATATATATTATATATATACAGGTTGGCGGATACAGTTACGTTAAAAATCTGAAATTGCGAATCTGTAGGTTTTGGATGACGCTGAGTTCAAATATAATATTGTCCTAAATGTGGCACTTCCGGTTATACCGGAAGTAGACGTCAATTTTGTTATTTTAAATAGAACCTAATATTTTTTATTTTATTTTCGAATTCTACATGAAATTCTAGATAAAATTTGTGCACAATTTCCTATACCAAAAATGAAGTATTTTCGAGATATTTCGATTTTTTTTTAAATTTTGAAAAAATCTTAGTCCACATTGAATAACGATATCTCCATTAATAACGAAGCTAGTGACGTGAAATTGTAACCAATAAACAAGCGCTTGCCCGTTAACTCCATATATCCATCTCATTGATATTTCATACAGGGTGTTTTAAACTTAGCCGCCAACATGTACAATTTAAATCATTTATAAGTTAGTTACTTTAAATAGAACACCCTGTATTTTATTACATTTTTCGCTGTATTTTTTTAAGGCAATTCATTTGGTATCAGTATTTCCTATACCTAAATCCAACCACTTCTGAGATATTTCATTATCTTAGTTAAAACATAAAAACACTTAATTATTTCAACATTAGTAAAGCGTAGGCCATGATTTCCATTATTTAAGGTGATATTTTGTTATTTTTTCATAAGTTATTAATACTGAAAAGTAACCAATAGCCTGAAAGGATTATTAATTGTGGATATCATTAAAAACGTTGACTAGGTATTTTGTATTAATTTAATTAGGTAACTTACAAACAAAAATAACTAAATGTAATATTAAACAACTAAAGTTTTATAATAAGTGTTCAAAATTAGCACCACCTACTTCTAAACATTTATGAATCCTTTTCATTAAGTTATGTCTTGGAATTCTGGAAATATGGTCGGGTGTTAGAGAATTAAAAGCAAGTAATTTTAATGTACCCCAAATACCAAAATCTAGAGGAGCCAAATCAGGAGAACGATCTGGCCAACGAAACGGACCCTGATTGACAATCCATCTATCATCAAACATGTCGTAAAAATGCTGAGCAACAGGCCCAAAGTTATGAGGAGGTGCTCCATCTTGCTGATACCAATCTGAAGCCGTCTCTCCATTTCTTCAAGTATGTAACGCCGGTCGTATGGCTTCTTCTAAAATGTGGTAATATCTTGTGCCATTTAAATTTTTATCATAAAATTTTAATGCTAAAATTTTATCGTCTTCTATTGCACAAAAAACATTAAAACTCCAACTATCTTGGAAATAACATTCTCTACTAACATGTGGATGTTCATTAGACCAAAAATGGGAATTATGTCGATTAAATAATCCATTTTTGCTAAACTTTGCTTCATCACACCATGTAACTTTTTTTATGAAGTTTTCTCCTCTTGGGTCTTCATTAAAAACCATTCACAGAATTTTACTCTTCGAGAAAGATCACCTAATTGTAAGTGTTGCACCAAATGATATGAAAATGGTTTCCATTTGTGTTTTTTTTAAATGTGATGAATTGTTCTCGTCGACAAAGTAAGATCTCTCTCACAATCTCTAATGGAGGCATTTGGAGAGGCCGTAAAATAACCCAAAACATTAATTTCGTTTATGTCACTGTCCACTAGTGGTTTAGTTTTATTAATTTTTGTCTTAAATTGACCAAACTGACGGCAGTTTTTAAGCAATCTTCTTACAATATCACCAGTTGCATTTGGCCGATTTGGATATCTTTCTGCAAAAAACGGCAAGTCCGTTCAACAATTCTATTACACTCGCCGTAAATAATAATAAGATTTAAAAAATCATCGTTAGTAAATCCTACATTTGCCATTATTTACTATGAAATACAAACTGGTAAAGAAAACTGTCAAAACAACATAATCAATTAACGTTATAACTATCAAATCTTTAACAGTCCATGGCCTACCCTTTGCTAATGTTGAAATAATTAAGTGTTGTTATGTTTTAACTAAGATAACGAAATATCTCAAAAGTGGTTGGATTTAGGTATAGCGACTACCGATACCAAACGAATTGGCTTATAAAAATACAGCGGAAAATGTTACGACAAAGGAAGATATGATGCAGAGTGTCTTACTTGCTTTTAATTCTCTAACACCCGACCATATTTCCAGAATTACAAGACATAACTTAATGAAAAGGATTCATAAATGTTTAGAAGTAGATGGTGCTAATTTTGAACACTTATTCTAAATTTTATTTGTTTAATATTGCATTTAATTATTTTTGTTAGTAGGTTATCTAATTAAATTAATACAAAATACCTAGTCAACGTTTTTAATGATATCCACAATTAATAATCCTTTCAGACTATTGGTTACTTTTCAGAATTAATAACTTATGAAAAAATAACAAAATATCACCTTAAATAATGGAAACCATGGCCTACCCTTTACTAATGTTGAAATAATTAACTGTTGTTATGTTTTAACTAAGATAATGAAATATCTCAAAAGTGGTTGGGTTTAGGTATAGGGAATACTGATTCCAAACGAATTGGATTAAAAAAATACAGCGGAAAATGTAATAAAATACAAGGTGTTCTATTTAAAGTAAGCAACTTATAAATGATTTAAATTGTGCATGTTGGCGGCTAAGTTTAAAACACCCTGCACGAAATATCAATCAAATGGATATACGGAGTTAACGGGCTAGCGCTTGTTGTTTATTGGTTACAATTTCACGTCACTAGCTTCGTTATTAATGAAGATATCGTTATTCATTGTGGACTAGGATTTTTTCAAACCTTTTAAAAAATCGAAATATCTCGAAAATACTTCATTGTGCACAAATTTTATCTAGAATTTCATGTAGAATTCGAATATATATATATATATATATATATATATATATATATATATATATATATATATATATAGTGCGTGCGTGCGTGCGTGCGTGCGTGCGTGCGTGCGTGCGTGCGTGCGTACGTGCGTGCGTGCGTGCGTGCGTGCGTGCGTGCGCGTGCGCGTGCGCGTGCGCATGTGCGTGTGTGTGTTTCTATTTAGATTTCCACAAGTATTAAAGTTTAAATAAGACATTTTTCTTGGAAACTTGTGTAAATAAATGTACAAATTAATTTAACGTTTCGGGAACGTCCTTTGTTCCCTTTGTCAAGAATTAATTTTGACAATTACAGAAATTGAAGTAAGGTAACTAATTTAAATTTAATTTGGACGAGTGTGTTTGACTTCGGGTAGTTGGTGAAAAATTCTTGTTGTTCTACCTTATATAAAAGGAATTACAGCCAGAATAGCAAAGAAATTTCCCAAACTCCACTTTAAACCGGTATTCAAACCACATTCAACTTTGTCCCAACTTTTAAGAAACCCCTAATGATTAATTTTTGCAACTTTATTAATTTGTTAAACATTATCTAAATAAAAAAATTCTAACAACTCCCAGTGGCGCACCGTTTTTAGGGTGCAAAATTTGTTTGAAAGTTGGGTATTGGGGGTTTTTAAGATCGCTAAGAATAAAACATTCCTCAAAATTAAAAAATTCAAAATGGCGGATCAAAAATGGGGAATTATCGTGTTTAAAACCGATATGACTCAAATTCATGTATTATGGGCTTTGAAGTTATCTATTTACAATATGAGAAAGCATTGTGGCAGATAATTTGGCAGCGGTTTTATATTATATTTCAACTGATCGGTTTTTAATTTTACACCTTTTTGTTAAGAAGACCATTATTGATATCTATGTACTATCGTTTATCTCAAAATCGAACGTAACTAGAAATTTCCACATAGTCGTCCATTTTAACTCCCTTCCGCCACTTCAAGGTAGGTAAAATTTTTGCTACAGACCGATTATAAAATATTGTTCCACATAAAAGTGCTTGTTATGAATGAGTTACTTGTGGAACATTTTTTGAGCTTATTTTTCTGTTATTCAACACAAAAATAAAATTCAAACGCAAGTGAACATATGTATATTGCTAACAGTTGTGTGATTTGCATAGAATTTTGATAAACGATTAAGATATCTAGCAAGACCTGATTGGAGAATCAACTACAATAACAATGTCTTCGAAGATTCTAGAGACTAGATCTGACTTTAGTTTATCACACTGTTAATAGCTCTTTGATTTTAATAAATGTAGGTCGTCGAACTGTTTGGAAGCTTTACTTGATGCGTGCATTTGCATTTTTTACTTAAAAGTTATAATTATTGCAGATAAGATTCAAAGCTTACTCCGTTGTGTTTTATTATGCCTTAATAGTATTGTTATGGCGCAGTTACCCCCAAGATTAAATCAACAATTTAAATTTTATTATCATTCCTTTATATACGCTATAATTTTTTGTTGTAAAAAAGAAATCCTAAAAAATATAAATCCACCCCTTTTCTTGAATATAAAGAGAAGAAAATATGCTATAGAGGATAATAGTTAATCGATAAACTTATGTTGCAATGAAATGAAATATTACCAAAAGTAAAATCGGTAACAAAATTCATCGTTTTTATATACACAAACAATGCAAGCATGAATTTGCATAAAATAAAGGGGAACATTCATCATGATTTTAAACCAAACTTACGTAATCTACTCGAACAGCGAGTGTAATGAACGTATATGAAAAGCCCAATTAAAAATTTGTTTATCATTCTTTGTTCAACCTAATTGATTAAAAAATTAGAAAACAATTTTGTAAATTAATAATGCCATTAAATTTCATTGTTTGCATATATTTATCATTTTGTAGTTTGTTTTCATCGCTCGTTATAGTCGTGTAAATCATGAATTATTTATGTAATAATTATTTTTCATTTACATTAGAATTTATGTTTTTGCCGATATACACTTGGTTTTTAAAACATCATGATAACAAGATTTTCAGCACTAATAATGCACGTAAAAACTAAATCATTTCTGTAGTATAAACAAGTCTAGGTAAAGGTTTTCATTTGAAAGGGAATAAGTAGCAATTATTTCGTTCGTAATATCTCATTTTGGCAACATAAGCACATTAATTTGATTAAGAGTTGAGATTTCATGCTTTTTGTGTTTTATGTAAAATTTATATCTAAACTAACGGCTCTGTGTCTGTAATTATCTAAATACGAAGGTTGTATTTTAATGATAATACCTAAATCCCATGTTGTATTTGAATAAACCTTAATTCATTTTGTTCTTTTTATATCTATAAATACGGGTATTAGTAAGCATGTGTAACCTCACTCTCTTAAGGACAAGAACCACCGAAGCATGGGTGGCATTAGTAGAATTGTAAATTGTCACGTGTGGTCAAAATTTACCGAATATTCTTATGACTTATCGAACGTTAGGATATTTATTAGTGCCCGGTCTCGTGAATGGGGTATTGTCATTG